>BQNB010002880.1:0-56392 GCA_026074375.1 Tanacetum coccineum
GCACAAAGAGGATTAATGGTCAAGATTGGTTTCTGTCTTGCTCTCACCAAACAAACACAACTAACACAAGCTAGGAAGACATTTTGAGCAGCTTATAAAAGAAGAAAGAAGACAGAGATAAGGGGAGTTTTTTTATGGAGTGCAACATTAGTGTAACTCGTTTTAAATTACTTGTACCAGCTTATTTTTACTGAATTGTATCTTTAAAATTTCAAGTCTTGTATTCTTTCTAAGTTAATGCAAAAATCCAAGTTTCGTTTATAAAAGTGTTTTTACTACTGTTGTTACTTCCAAGCAATCATGTTTTGAATTTGTTAAGATATAAGCTCAATAAGCTCATGTCACTCTTTAGCCTGTCCCTTGTAAAGTATAAGCTTTTTCTCAAGCTTAACTAATCAAACAGTTACCTCCATTTCTCTCACAATTCAGTACTAAGGTTTACTACTTTATGGAAGATAAGCTGGAAATGGTGAGCTTATGGTTAAGCACCAGCTTATTTTTCACAAGCTGGAGGTTGATTTTAGCTCATTTGAGCATTTGGTTTTAATCCTGTCAAGGTAAGGACCAAGGTTCCAATCTTTACTCATTTAAAGTTAAATAACTATAGCATAGCTTAATTCTACTGTCTTGCTTATTTCTTGCATTATTACTTCTTACATATGTTTATCCAATCTTATTATAGCATAATTCTTCAAGCTTATAGTTTAAAATAACTTAATTCTACTGTCTTGCTTATTTCTTGCATTATTACTGCTTACATATGTTTATCCAATCTTATTATAGCATAATTCTTCAAGCTTATAGTTTAAAATAGCTTAGTTGGCAATTGCATGCTTTCTGTCCCTTTTCTAGTCAAATTGGCTTATCAATGCAGCTTATAAAATAGTGCTTTTTCCCTTTAGGTTAGTGCTTAATAATGCTTGATTTTCATATAACCCCACTTTTAAAACTACTATAGGCCTTTAAATAAGTCTGTTTTGCATTTAAAAGACATTTCTAAGATTTAAGGGGGTGTTTGGAACAGTACCCAAAATGGGTAGAAATGGTCATGTGCATGGGTTGAGTCAGTGATGATTAGTTGATTAGCTTTTTTTAAATAGTTCTGAGCAGTTTTCAAAAGATCTTTAAGTCTCAAATTGAGTTTTTAAGGTTCATGTTGAAATGGTTTGAATATGTGGCAAAGAATTTTAGTTAAAGGCTTATTTAGCTAAGTTTGGTTTAAAAATCTAGTTGGTGTTGTTTTTTTGCCCATCTATGAATCTCAAATTCATTAGTCAAGTCTTTGTAAAAAGTCCTTTGGTTTCTAAAAAAGTTTTGGTCTGACTGTCATACCAATTTTAAAGCAAAATAAAGTCCTTTTTCATTCTAAATTTTAAATTAGCTAGAAATAGATTTAGATTCTAAAAATTGGTGCACAAGTAGATTTTAGGCCAATACTAATCTTTTTAAGCTTATGTTGTAATTTTGAGCTTATTTTCCTAGCTTATTTGGGTCTGCAATTTTGCCTTTAGTTTTTCTTTTCAAATCTGTCATAAAAAGAAGTAAATGAATGTTCATATAAGTATATTAAGTAACTTTAAAATAGTGAAGATAGGGAGTTCCTAAACGTTTTTTAACAGAAGAGTTGGATAGCTATAAGGCTCAATAGTTTGAGCTAGAAAGGGAGCACCTTTTTTTTCAAAAGATTCCATCTAAATGCTTTATTTTAAAGCCCAAAAGGGTCTCGTCAGTCGTTTTGGAACCCTTTGGTCAGTTTGCTTGTTTGCTTTTTCTAAACTTAATCTGTGCTTATTTCTGTGTTGAATTAGTTCATTTGAGCTTATTAGATTGGCCTTAAGCCATTTTGAGCTTGTCTAGCTTAGTGAAGCTCATTTGAGCCTATTAACTTAAAACTGATAAGCTTTTAGAAAAATAAAGCCCAAAACAGCAGCTTTAAGCCAATTTTCTGGCATATTTATAAGCTTTCTCAAAAAGCGCCAGTTGAGAAAAATGTTCATTTATAAGAGCTTAACAAGTTTGTAAAAAAAGATTTCAAAAAAAAGGGAAAGTGGGAAGTCAGGTGTGAGCAAGACTCGAACCCCCAACCTCTACCACTCTCACCCTTATAAACATAACACAATACCGCTGCTCCCTTGGGTCTTTTTTGTTAGACCTTTGGGCTCTTTGGTATTTAAGGGTGTTTTGCCCCATAAGCTTTATAAGCCGTTGAGCTTATTTTGACAGCTTATTTGATAAGCTGGTCAAGCCAGCTTATTCTTCTTATGACCGTCAAACTTTCAAGTATTTTTTTGTAAAATTTTTAGATTTTTTTAAAATCTTTTAGTATTTTTTATAATTTTATGTTTCTTTTAAACTTTAAAAAATCATAAAAAATAAAATATTAATCAGAAAAATATAAACTTTTTTAAAAAATTTTCTTTTTTCATATATTTTGTAGGAAAAATATAAAAATTTCTGTAAGGTTAATTTTTCAAAATTTTTATTTTTAAAGAACGGGCAGGATTTGACCCCGTCTTGTCTTGACATCTTTTTGGATCAAACGTCCTCCGTTTTTAGTCTAGTTTTTTTACACTTCGTTATTTGTCCAATTAGAATCTATTTTAGCTTTAAATTTGTTCTAGGGTTAAATTTGGCAAAATTTAATTTTTAGCCCTCGTGTTTTTCCGTGCCCGTTTTAGGATTTAATTTTTAGCTTTGTTTTTAGTTTTAAATAATTTGATATTGCATCTTTTAAATCCCCTTAAAATAGGAAAAAGCAATCATACCTTTTGTCATATCGAACTTCAATCATCCAATCCGATCATTCGATTTCCATTCCAAGCCTCGTTGGACTTAACACCCGGGAACATCCATACTTCCGGTTACATATATAATTTTATTTAGTGAATTTGACTTCTTGCTTGGTCATAGGCAATTGTTGAGATGTTTGCTTATATATAATATATAAATATATATATATATAGAAATAAATTAAAATATCTATATATATATATATATATATAAATAAAAAAAAAAACAATTGACAATCAAATTTTGGCGCCGCTGCCGAGGAGGCTGTGAAATGAATTTCGTAACGTTTGACAAATTGTGTTTGAATTTGTAAATATTTCTTTTATTTTCATAAAAATATAAAAAAAAATATACAAAAATATTTTTCATTTTCTTTTTAGTATATATTTATAAAACAAGAAAAAACCAAAAATATAAAAACATTGTCTTAATCGAGAAATAAAATTCATTAATTATATAATACTTTTACTAAATTATTATCATCAATAAATTCTCGAACCAAAGATTCAAAAACTTGCATTTTGTGTCACTTGCGAGGTACGGCTCACCTTTGAAAGTTAAACAAACTATAAGAGGGGTATAAGGAGGGTTGTTCCAACGAACTACGACCCGAAAGGAGAAATAAGCTTCGCGCTATCCCTCTCCTCCGCTCCTTTGTGAGTTTTTCTTTCGAAGAGCTACCGTGAAGCTTGCTGATTATCAGGTTTAAGTTGTCTTATCATTTTGTCCGTTAAAATAAATTGTGAATTAATGGAAAAACCAAAAATAATCTTCTTTTTCTTCGTATCATTTAATTCTTTTCTTATCCATCTTCATGTTTAATTCTTATGACGTCATTCGATTATCGTTTGAATCCAATTTACGCGATTAAAGAATGCTCGACTTGTGGAGTTTTGTACACTGCAGACTTTTGTTGTTCAAAAAAGGGTCTTGAAGACAAGATTCTTGTTCCTAAACCCCCTCGAAATTGTGCAAGGTGTGGAACCCCGGTTGATGGTCCGTATTGTCAAGGATGTGCTCTTTTACGAAAGAAATTTAAGGAAGATTTGTTTACATATTGTGTGGAAAATGAATTTTTCAAAGACCTTCAAGATACTTCCGAGTCATCCGATGACAATACCAACGTTGTTAATGCTCCTCAAGAGCCATTCGTTGGTTCGATCGAATCGATATCGACGCTAGTTCGATCCCGTCGCTCGGTATCTATCGACGCTAGTATCGATCGACGCTATTCGGTAGTTTGCTTGTTCGAACGACGCTAGGTTGATGGTGAGCTTGTTCGATCGACGCCAAATATCGATTGAAACAGAAAAAGTCCCTCGTTTCGATCCAAACAAAAATCCCTCGTTCGAATCCAAACAAGAAAATCCCTCGTGTCGATTGTCGCTAGTTCAACCCCAGAACTCGTGGTCGACACCTTGTTGAAGACACTCGTTCGAACTTCGCTAGTTCGATCCAAACTCAGAAACGCTAGTTCGAATGACCTAGTTCGAACCAAACACCCCACTCGTTCGATCTTCGCTAAAAGGATGCTCGATTCTTTGCTTCTTTCCGACCTTGCGATTTGCACAAACAACCTCAACGAATTACAAGCACTAAACCACAAGATATAATGGAAAAAAATTTTTTGAATAGAAAAAAAACAACAAAAAATAAGCCGAAACAATAAAAACTAGAAAGTTACCACAAACAAATCACATAACCCAACCTTGGCTCTTGATACCACTTGTTGGGATATCATTTCATCACCAAAACACAAAAATAAGAAAAAATAGATTTTAGAGAGAGAAAGTAAAAACAAAGAAAAATGGTTACTTGTTTCACAAAAGAAAATTGAGAAGCAACAACACCCTCTCCACCCAATGAGATTGCATAACCAATAACCACTCTATGGACCAAAACATGTCGGCAAGTGATTTTGTGCCCAACATAGAACCAATGGGCAAGATGCCCCGTCATCTAATTTGACTTTTCCACCTTCTCAAATCAATTCCTTCCTTCAAACTCAAATCTTCGACTGTATCGATTTTCCAGTCCAGCCTCGTTGGGGATAAACGACCCGGGAACACTCTATACTACTTCTCGGTATCATTGACTTCGTTTCTAGACTATTCTTACTATATATATTTTATATTTTATTATATATTATATGTATTTTAAGGTGTAGTTTGGACGGATCAATTTTTGGCGCCGTTGCCGGGGAGGCTGTGAAGCCGACTATCGTTACGTTTGACAAATTGTGTTTGAATCTGTGAATATTTTATAAAAAACATAAAAAGTACAAAAATATTTTTCATTTTCTTTTATTAGTATAATTATCAGATAAAAACCAAAGAAAAACCAAAAATATAAAAACATTGTCCATAAAAAAGAAATAAAATTCACAAATTGGTAAAATACCAAAATATAATATTCTCAACTGAGGTATTATCATAATAACTTCCGGTGAACTTGTTGGTTCCCAACTCGAACAAAAGATTTAAAAACTTGCCTTTGTACGGCTCACCTTTGAAAGTTAAACAAACTATAAGAGGGGTATAAGGAGGGTTGTTCCAACGAACTACAACCCGAAAGGAGAAATAAGCTTCGCGCTATCCCTCTCCTCCGCTCCTTTGTGAGTTTTTCTTTCGAAGAGCTACCGTGAAGCTTGCTGATTATCAGGTTTAAGTTGTCTTATCTCATTTTGTCCGTTAAAATAAATTGTGAATTAATGGAAAAACCAAAAATAATCTTCTTTTTCTTCGTATCATTTAATTCTTTTCTTATCCATCTTAATGTTTAATTCTTATGACGTCATTCGATTATCGTTTGAATCCAATTTACGCGATTAAAGAATGCTCGTCTTGTGGAAGTTTGTACACTTCAAACTGTGGTTGTTCGAAAGGGAGTCTTGAAGACAAGATTCTTGTTCCTAAACCCCCTCGAAATTGTGCAAGGTGTGCAAGGTGTGGAACCCCGGTTGATGGTCCGTATTGTCAAGGATGTGCTCTTTTACGAAAGAAATTTATGGAAGAATTATTTACATATTGTGTAGAAACTGAATTTTTCGAAGACCTTCAAGATACTTCCGAGTCATCCGATGACAATACCAACGTTGTTAATGCTCCTCAAGAGCCATTCGTTGGTAATCAGGACCCCGGTGAAAATTCCTCACCAAGTCCTCTACACATTGACCATTGTTGTCACGAGTGCGGTGATTCGTTAGATGGAATCTTTTGTCGACAATGCACTTGTAAGTCTTGTGGGAAAGGTGCTCATTACGGTTATAATTGCCCTCCGAGAGTTCCGATTATCTCTAATCCGGAACCATGCAAAAATCAAACCATTGATGAGCCCCTACAAAACTTGCAAAGTTTGCAACAACAATGTCTTCTTGGTACATGCCAAAAATGTGGTTGTAATAAATACAATGGAGTTTGTTTTTATTGTACTATTGGAAACGGAACACCAAGCAACTTTTCAACTCCATACTTTTCTAACGATTCTCCAAGTGTTGAAAACCATCCTCCACAACCACAATACGTACCATACTCTTGTGAGATACGTGGGAACGATTCTCATTACGGTTACGATTGTCAGCCTCAAGTCCCGTTTGTCTACAATCAGGACCTGTGTTTCAATCAAAACTTTGATTATTTTCCACAAACTTCACCGAGTTTTCCACAACAAAAATCCCTTGTTGTGGAAAATTGCGGGTCCTACATTGAAACTTACCAATGTCAACCAATGAATGAAGACTATTATCATGAGCAAAATTCTTGCTATGATTCAAATTCTTTTGGTTTTGACCAAGTTCAACCCCCGCAATATACCGTCAATCATCCAATCTTCAATTCCCAAAATGACCTTCTCAATTCTCAAAATAAACTTATGGAACAAATGACAACCTTATGTGATTTGGTTGGTCAAGCTATACAAAAGAAGGAAGAAGAAAAGCGAATGGCGGAAGAGCAAGCGGCCAAAGATCGATATTGGAAATCCAATTTGCTACCGATGATGACGAAGACGATACCATTGCAATCACACCCGTTATACCATCGAGGAACCCAAAAAAAAAAAAAAGATAATAACTCTCTAAGTATGGGGGACGAGCATCTTGACACTATTCCAACAACGGAATCGGACGAAGTAATAAAGTCTAGTGTTGAGGACCTTGTCCCAATCCCAAGTAAGTCCGAGGGTATTCCCGACAAAATGTGTGATGTGCCTCTTTGTGAAAATACCACCCCTCTTAATGCTCTCAATGAACATTCTGAGGTTGTCGACGATGATAATTCTTCAAGTGATGACGATTCTCCCTACGGTGAGGATATCGATTATGTCGATGCATCACCCCCGATGAAGAGAATCGTCAGCTTAGAGGTGTTTGAGATTGTTGATTCCGAAAGTTGGAAGGATTGATGATCGACATTCTTTTAACAATCAACGAAGACGGATATCCTTCTGAAAAATTGTTGAATGTTAATCCTTCTTATTGCTAAGACATTCAATTAAGAGATACTCCTACTCCATCTTCCGAATTGTGATCAAGTCTACACTCCACAATTCCTAATCATTCCTTGGAGAGACCTAACACATTTGATAATTCTATTCCCGAATCTAAAACTTTCCGCTTTAATCTAGAAGAGAGGAGTAGTGGCAGTCCCACTACTCATTCTGAGTTATCTCTTCCTGATTATAAAGCACTCTAGTTCTAACGATTGAAAACGATCAAAATAATAAAAGAATCGTGGCAGTAACCATTACTTCATGTTGATTTTTCCAATATGAATCTTTATCTTTGAACTTTTCGAACGAGTCAATTCCTCCTGCCGAATAGGAGAGCACCTTATCATGAGGAGTTCGCCGATGAACTCACTCATAATCATGTCTCTTCCGATCTTGAATTTTTCAAATATTAAGATTAGCCCGATCCGGAGATTTGTGAGATAGCTATTGACCTCGGGATTATTTCTGTAATAATGCTTCTACGACTCATGTGAAATGTAACCACTTGAGGATGTCCAATCTCTCTCTTCGCATTATGTTGTATGGATCTTTCATTGCTTTTCTCACTTACCCTTTCCTCCATATCTTCTCTCCACCAGGAAGAGAATACCATTTTTTATCCCGGCATCTACAATGTATCATTCTTTTTGATGCTGGATGGTATCTCATCGGAGTGGAACTTCCCATAAAATTCAATGTTTTATCCAAACGTTTGAATGAAAGTCCGATAATGGATTTTATCTTCCACTTGCTCCCCCCATGGACCAATGAATTCGGGGTCTGATTCGACTTTGTGACTCGTAAACAAAAACAAGGCCTTCGTGGAGGCACCCAAATAGCGTATCAGTAGTAGTAATAAATAAGTGTTTTTGTGTGAAGAGGCTTACATTTTCCATTACCCGTGTTTTTGTCCATGTTTTGTGCCTTGTGTTGTATGTCAAGGATTGTCCCGATTGTGAAGAATCTCAAGTAATCCCCAAGAGTTTTCACATCCTCAAGCCTTCATTTTAGGAACCAGTATCCAAATCTAATCGACTAACTTTATCTTTTGGCACACGTTCATAATACGGCCTTTAGATTTGCGTAAGAACGCTTTGAAACATCGAGGACGATGTTTAGTTCTAGTATGGGGGATCTTCGATTGATTTGTTGCCTGCATTCTTGTTATCACGCAATCCCGTTTTTACCACCAAATTTTTGCAAAAATACAAAAAAAAAAAATTGAAAAAAAATTAAAATTTCAAAAATAAAATAAGTGTTTTGTCACAGTTTTGACTTTCCTAATGGGTAGAATGAGAATAATTTTTGACAGTGATCGACGGGCGTGTGATGCCCTAGCTATTCCTCAACTTACCGCTTGTAGCTAAGCCTTCAAGAATACGTTTGCTTCGAATTTAATAAGGTGAAAACAAGAAGTATATACGTTAAATAATAAGTTTATGTGCTGAGCTAGATTCTTCTAAAACTTATATAGTAACTTTGTGGCTTTTTTCTCCATTATCTTCTACATCACCTAATCATACGTACTCAATTCAATTCAAAACTAAGAGTCAATCGTTGTTTTAGAAAGAAGCCTTCAATTGCTAACTTGATTCTTTAAAGCGAGATTATTTTCAGTTCTTAAATTCGAAAAGTTAAAATGCCAAAGAAGCATGAATGACAGTTATGAATGCAAAAATGCATGAATATTGAAATTATGCCAATGAAGCATACATATTGATATATGGAATAAAGTAAAAAGATGTGTCGTGATATCCCGCCCCGCTAAACACGAGGTGGGGGTTCAAACTAAGACATCTTTACTTCTAGGGATTTGGTGTGTTGTGATATCTCACCAGGAAGCGAGGTCTAGGTGAGGGTTCAAACTAAGACACGCTATCCTTACCATTTAGGACGAATGTGTTGATGTATTTCCCACTAACGCTAGCAACGGGGTGGTTTTCAAACTAAAACACGGTCAGTGTGTTTTGTTATCCAACTCAGGGAGCGAGCCTAGGTAAGGTGTCAAACTAAGCAACGCATTCTAGCTTTAAGAACTTATGATTATATATAATATGTTGCAAAAAAAAGGTTCTTACAGTTAAGATTTCGTCTTAAAATGCAAGTACAAGGTCTAATAAGTTGTTGCTTTGAGTCGTGATTCATCTTGAATTACGACAATGAAAATAAGTTGATCTATGGTTGAGTTGAATGAGATACACAACATTAATCAAATCTTCATGTTGGATTAAAAGTTCACAAAGTCATAAGTTTTTAAGTGCTTAGCATTTAGACTTATTTGACAAATGATCATGTTTAATTGCTTGGGTTTGGAACTAGTGAAAAATCAGGGGACGATGAATTTATCCGTCAGGACATCCGTAGATTATTCTATGGGCGTTTTTCATTCTATGATCCCAGTGTTGATTAAATAAAGGAAGTCAAACAGGAAGTCGAGAAAAGAAAAAGGAAAATCCAAAAATATTTAGGATAGTTAGGGACTTGTCGAAGCTTTTGATTCTTTAGTTCCCTTGACGAACTCCTTAGCTACTTTTCGAGGTATTATTCGAAGGGGGATTGAAATTCTTATTTTTTGTAAATTTTTACTACATAACATAGCGTGAGACACGTCAATAACCTATAGAATGGGAGGGATTTGGTATGTGTTTAATTACACATACCTTTTACCTTTAAAAACGAGCTAAAATAACCAAAAACGGACTCAAAATGCCAAATATATGCTTGTTTTGCTAATTGTGTTGTGCAGGAACGGATATCTCACAAAAAGACGAAAACAAAGCAAAAAGCGACAAACCGACACGGGATGGAAAATAGTGTGTGAAGAAACGAAGCCCAATCAAAGACAGTTCAACTCCGAAAGAAAAAGCAAAGGAAAAATATAACTTAGAGGGTCAAAAGTGCCAAAACCCTAAGTTAATTATTAAGGAAACAACCACATGGCCTGATTATTGCCAATTGGAAACTTCATTTATAAAAGAAAGAAAGGGAAAAAGAGAAATGAAAAGAAAAAGATGTGGAGGGGCTTTACTTGTACACAAACCAAACATACCCTTAATCAGTCTCAACCCCTCTGTCACAACCCAACTTGTATAAAACCTTTCCCATCCTTTTCCTCGCCAATACCAAATCCAGCCAGCACCATGTTTTGCTCCCATACTTCTACCCTGCAACACTCCATCAACCACTTGACAAAATCTTCCCAACTCCATTTTTTGGTTTTTTAACGGCCCACAGGCCACAATGCCAGTTGGCAATCCAAGGACTTTTCAATCCAAGGGTTGAGAGAGAATACAAGGAAATTAAGCCAGATATATTTTTGATTTTATACTTACAAAGCAAGCACAAGGAAGCTTTATACTCACAAACCAAACACAGACAAGCTCAACAAAGAAAAGTCAATGAAATCCCAAACAGAAGACTTCACTTGTTTTTACCTTTTTTTTGTATAAATAGGGCTAGTGAGCCATGTAAGCAAGAGGAATTTTAGTTTTTAATATAAAAAAAACTTTTCCTTTCGGCAATTTGTAAAAGTCCAAGTTTAATAAATTTCAGATTTGTTTTGCAATTCGTGTTCCAAGTTTACATTACCTTAAGTTTGTTTTAAAGCTACCTAACTCTGAAGTGTCCTAAAGCTCTTAATTTGAGCTAAATAAATAACTAATTAAATTCTGCAAACCCAATTTAATAACTCTGAATTACCTTTGCATTTGAATGTGAAAGCATTTTGGAAGTTGGTTGTAATGGAAAACCAAATAGACTCATACCCTACTTATTAATAAGACTAGGAGCTTAGAGCTGCCCTTTGGGTTCCTCTTGTTTAGCTAGAGGTCATTGTAAAGTTCTCTATTTAATTCTTGCACTTTTCTTTAAGGTTAAGTAGCATTGCTTATTATTGTTTATTTCTGTCTAATCATGCTTAATAGTGTTAATATATGCTTAAATTTTCATATGGTTTTATGGCTTTTGTATCATTTATTAATCTTGTTTTCTTTTAATATGTTCATTTTTAGCTAAATCGCCTTTTGCTTATTCAGCCTTATCAAGTGCTTAATTTCTGTTGAAAATGTGTCAATTAGTGCTTAATATGTTCATGAAATAATCATTTGGTCTTTAAAAGCTTTTGGCCTAAATCTCTTAAAATAGTTTTTAAAAATGGATATCATAATCTAAAGGGTTTTTGGGTCAGGCATGAAAATGGATCATTATGGCTCTTGAATGGGTTGTGACATTCGAATAAATTACATTTAGCATATATTTAGGTCTTATAAGCAGTTTAATCAGTATTTTATTTTTGAATTTCAATTTCCAAGTTATATTTGTTTTGATATTGTGAACCTGTTGAATTTTGCTTAATAAAGTTTATTTTGAGTTTTAGCTTAAAAGTAAATATTATAAGCTTTGTTTGCATATTAATATTAAGTGTTATATGCATTGGGGTGTGTAAGTGTTGTTGTAATGTGCAAATTTGTTTTAAAGTTTAAGTAGAGATCTACATGAAGTTAAAAAAGGGATAATTAGCTTTTTTCATAAGCTCATTCTGATTAATTAGTTGTTTCAAAATATCTTTTGAGTCTTAATTATTGTTCAATTGAGCTTAAAACTCAATCTGTATTTAGCTATATCAACATACAGAATCCAATGCTTGCTCATATTTAATCTCAAAAGTGCTTAGTTTTCAGTAAAATCAAAAAAATAGTAGTATTAGTCATTTTTGTGCTTAATTGTGCTTATTCAAATGGCTTATTAAAAAAAGTGAATAGTGGGCTTAATAAAGGACTCATTAGTGAGCTTATTTCTAAAACACACTTTTTCAGTTGGCTGTATTTAAGTATTTTAGCTTATTTTCATTTGGCTTAGTTTAGAAAAAGTTAGAGTTTACTATAATTTGATGCAAATTGAGTTGAAGTAAGTTTTTTTGGTTGAAAAAGCTTATTGGAATCAGAATTAAGAAACATATATGCTTTCCAAAACATCTTTCCTTTTTCCATTTTGGTTTAAATTTTGAGCTTTTTTAATACAGCTTATTATTAAAAGTAAGTCCAAAACCTTAACTGTTCTCCTGCAATCAGCAGCTCTTTGGCATTATGGGCATATGATGCCTTATTTTTATAAATTCCTTTTATTAAGTTGCATAAAAACAGTCCCGGACACTTTCGTGTTTTTGAGTTTTGCTAAAAACGATTTTTTAAAAACAGCGTTTTGGAGCCTCTTTCTGCTCAACTTTCTGCCAATCACACTCTTTTGGCTTTTTGTTTGGGGAAGCTTATTGAGTGCTTATTTTATAAATTTCCTTTATTAAAGTTGCTCAAAAACCATGCCCGGACAACTTTCGTGTTATGAGTTTTGGCTAAAAACATTTTTTAAATCACCGTTTTGAGCCTCGTTTCTGCTGGTAGAGCCTCCGTTTCCTGCTGGTAGAAGTTGTCCGTTTCTGCTGGTAGTTCATGTCGTATTCTGCTGGTAGTAGCACCATTTCAGCTGATAGGGGTTTTTTTTTGAAAAATTTGCATAAATTTTAGTTTTTTTTTTTCATCTTTCCATGGCCCGATTTAGGTTTGTTCCCATTAGAATGTAATTTCAGGTTCCCCTTATAACCTAATTTTGCTCCCGTTAGTTGTTCGGGTGACTTATAATAAATCAAAATCATTCTCACTCAATCTAAATCAAACCAAGATCAACTTTCAATTGCAGCCTCGTTGGGACATACGACGCGGGAATCATACTTCCGGAATCTTTTTATCATTGATTCTCTTATACGAGTATATTTTATTTCTAGGTAGGTCTTGATTTTTTTTGTCAAGGGTGAAGAGTTTGGATTTGCCTAGTATTTTATATATACTATATTGCGAGAACCAGAATTCTACATGCAATAAATAAGCAAAGTATAGACACAAATTCATAACAATACCATAAAACTAATCCAAATCCAAAAAAGAAAGGCGCATTATTGATGAAACGAAAGTTCTCCGCCATAGAAAGACATGCAACAAGTATCCATAATTCAAACAATGCAATATTCAAGACATAAAAGCAATAAACTCTATGATATCCTATGGTCTCTTTCTAGCCACTTCTCTCTATCTTATCCCCATGATGCTCACCTGAAAATGATGCTTAAACGTCAACATAAAGTTGGTGAGAGTCATAGGTTTATAGCACAAAACGCCATAACTCAGCTTTAATCACTGTGATAAATAAAAAATAGCATAGCAGAACATACAACGAACTATCATACAAGCTAACATGCAATCACATCAACCCACATTGAGACGCTCACGCTTAAACATCACAAACATATCCCTATCCACAACAATGAGACGATCACGCTCACTATTAACAATCCACAACAATGAGACGATCACGCTCACTTCTAACAATCCATTAATGCCTTGAGACGGTCACGCTCAAGCACAACAATCCATATCATATTAGCAAGTAGCACATAACATACAATAGTCTCGTATAGCCCATGCCTCATTTAAAACACATTATCACAGTAACTAAAACATTTAAACTCATAGCATCATTTTCACCCCAAGAAAACATAAGAAAAATAGGCTATGAAACTCACCTGATGTTAAAGCAATTCCCAAAATCCTCGCACACAACTAAACAACAAAATAACACGTGTTACACGCTACTAAGCCAATAGCTTAAGCACATGTAACAATCATATGATGGATGTCTAAGGTGTTTATTTACCCTCATGGGTCACCCCGACACCATGCCCAACATTTACCAATTAGTTTACACACTTTTTCAGTGTTTAACAATTTACCCGAAAACACAGAATTTTAGTGTCACTTTACTATTTTCTAAACCACACCTACTGACCTTTATAAATTTTACCAAAAATCATAGGTTCAATATCATGAGTTTATTATCTCCATGATTTTTCCACTAATTTATTTCCCCTCTTAAGTGCCCCAAATAAAATCAAACTTTTAACTACTCAGTTTCACATCTGAACGAACACTAAAAAGTTTGGACCTAAAAACCATACTTAGACTCCAAATCAGAAGCTCTCCTTTGGGGGATTTTTAATAGACACATAGAACTAAACTCATGTAGGTTGGCTAATCCTAATTCGAATTTTAAGTGGGGGTTTTACATCTTGTAATCTGACCCGAATTTACTGCTTTGACAACCTTTCTTGTAATCAACATTTGAATGACTTCCCGACCTTAAAAACTTTCGAGGCCGGATGTTCTGGAAACTAGACTCTATGAGCTACATCATAGGCACCAGAATCACATCAATTCATGCTTCTAACCTCTAGATATTCACAAAACAACACAACACTAAATTCTGCTCAAACCTAAATCAAGTTCTAACGCGATCTAAACCCTAACGATTTCACCAACTCGCATCTAATTGATTACTAAGAACCCTAATTAGATTATAAACTTTAATTACAAATATGAATGAAACCCTAAGATCGTACCATAACTCTGTTACAGTGAATTAATCAATGATTAAACTAATTATGAAAGACTAAACAGTACATTTAGCTGTTTCCTCCTTCACAAAATCAAAACCCTAATTTTTTCTCTTGGGATCAGCGAACTAAGCAATAAGGGGGTTTGGGATTTTTTTGTATTTATAAGCCCCTAGAATAACCTAGATACTTTCTAAATTAGAGACCAAGTTTAATTAGTCCTCCAACCGGCTTTTTATTTTCTTTTTTTTTTCTAAAAGTCTATTTACTATCATCTATAAAAAAAATAATTTTTAATCTTTTTATTAGTTAAAATTAATAACCTTCAATACCTTAATTTTTATAAAAACCTAAGCTAATTTGTAAACATTTTGCTTATAAACTACTTTCTAAAAATAACTTTTCATTTCCAATTTCACTTTCTATATATGGAAAGTTTACTACCAACTTCCATATTTCAACCACATTATTCCTTTCCTATATCACACACTTCCTATAAACGATTAATCCTTAAAACCAAGCATTGACATAGCAATGCATGCACACGTCTTTCATATCCATTATCACCATACGTGAACAAATAGAATACTTAACACCAAACTCAAACACACTCAAAATGTGATGCCCATACACCTCAAAATGATATCAAGCACATAATTAACTCACTAGCACACATAAAGAACACATAGCACGCAAGAAACTCATACGAAAAAGGAACCCATACCTTATCTAAAGGGTAAAAACTAACCACGGTTTCACATTATCCCCATCCTTATGGAAATCTCGTCTGAGATTTAACTACCGATATCACCATCCGATCATTAACAACTGAGGATATAGGACTTCATATAATCATCAGCGCTCCCAAGTAACCTCAGGATCACACGCTTAGAATTCCAACGAACTTTTCACACGCAAAATCTTATTCCAATGAACTTTCATAAGCAAAATTCTACTACGCTTTAAACTCTTAACTTCACTGTCCATTATCTCTACGAGTTCCTCAAAATAACGTAAAGTCTTGTCGATTTTGATTTCATTCCATGGCACATGCAAATTAGCATCCGCCAAACACTTCTTTAAATTTGACACGTGGAATGTGTCATGCACACTACTCAACTCCTCGGGCAATCTTAATCGATAAGCTACAGGACCGGTCCTTTTAAGGATCTCAAATGGTCCTATGTATCTGGGTGCCAACTTACCCTTCTTTTAAAAATGCACTACGCCCTTCCAAGGCGACTCCTTCAATAGTACTCTATCACCCACCTCAAACTCTAACGGTTTACATCTCTTATCCGCATAGCTCTTTTGACGATCTCTTGCCGCTTTGAGATTTTCTTTTATCAATACTACCTTATCTGTCGTATCTAGTACTAACTCAGGCCCAGTCAAACTACTCTCTCCAATCTCTGCCCATAGAACAGGCGACCTACATTTCATTCCATACAAAGCTTCAAACGGAGCACACCAAATGCTCGAATGATAACTACAACCAAAATCAATAACACATGCCCTCATTATATATTCCCAAAGTCTGAATCATACGTTCACTTTGTCCATCCGCTTGAGGATGCTAAGTAGTACTCAAATCCAATCGTGTCTCTAACACTTTCTGCAGCGTCTGCCAAAACCACGAGGTAAATCATCCATCTCAATCTGAGTTGATCATCACCAGAATTCCATTCCATGCTATTATCTCATCAATATAAATCTTTGCCAACTTTACATCTTGAAATCTTCTTGTATAGCTAGAAATTGAGCTAACTTGGTCAGTCTATCGACCATCACCCAAATCACATCATACTCACTACTTTGACCTTAGAACTTTAGTGATAAAATCCATGGTGATTCTATCTCATTTTCATGCAAGTGTCTCAGGCTGTTGCAGCAAGCCAAAAGTCTTTGACATTGCAGCCTTCACCTCTTAAACAAGCCCAAAATTTGCTAACATAGATAGCTATATCCTTCTCTATTCAAGGCCACCAATACATGTCTCCAAGGTTATAGTACGTCTTATCCGCTCCCGGATGTACCAACTACCTTGATGCATAGGCCTCATCTATTTCACTTCCTACCAGTGGAACCTAAATACGATCCATAAAATACAAACTCTCGTCTTCTTTCCTTTCGATCTGTTGATCTAAACCATGTAGCCTTTCTGCGAGTGCGTTCTCTTGCTTGAACGCCTCACTTTGGGCTGCCAGTATCATTCCTCTTACTCCATATTGAATGGTCATAGCCATCGCTCAAACACGTCTAGGTTTCACTCGTTCCTTCCTTGATGGTAGTGAATTTCATACTCATACTCACTATATAATTTAATCCATAAAGTACTAACCATCATCTGCCCTCTTTTTCATTTGTTGGTCCAAGTCACGCAGCATTTCTGCTGGCGCGTTCTCTACCTTAGACGTCTCACTTGGAGTAGCCAATATCTTGTCCTTAACAGTTGACTAAATAATCATGAACATTTCTCTTACTCGTCTTAGTTTCACTCTCCCTTTCTACTCAACGCATCAACCACTACATTTGATTTATCAAAGCATCACACAAATCATTCTTCAAGGTCTAGAAAGCCTCTTCTCGTTCTGTGCCCCACTCATACTTCTGATCCCTCTCAGTTAGGGAAGTAAGAGGTTTAACAATCTTAGAAAAGTTTGCGACGAAACGTAGGTAAGTAACCTGCCAATCCTATGAATAATCATATATCGGATGGTGTCGTAGGTACTTCCTAATTCTTCACTGCCTTACACTAGTAACCTTAGCATACAAATTCTCATTCCTCAGTAATTCCAACACTAACTTCAAATGAACTCTATGCTTCTCTTCTTAACAAACGACACTGGTGCTCCTCATGGAAAATGACTAGGTCATATGAAACCCTTGTCTTGCAACTCTCGAAGTTGTTCAGACAATTCTTGCATTTCTAAGGGTGTTAGACGATATGGAGACTTTGCAACTGGCATCGCTGCATGAACCAAATCTATGCGGAACTCAACCTGTCGTTGTGGTGGTAATCCCGACAAATCTTCTAGGAACACATCAAAAAAATCCCTCACAATAAAAATATCACCCACTTTCAGTTAATCTACCTTCGCGTTCATTAAAGCTTTAGCGGCTCCTAAAGTACGTTCCTTTTGAACCCTAAGTTTCCTACTACCTTCCAACAGTACTTCAACCACCTTCTCATGACATACTATCACAAACTTCCTCTTGGACAACCGGTCCATTCCCACAAGCACATCAAAGCTTCCATGACTCAACGGTATCAACGAATTCCAAGGGTTACGAACAATCGAATAGGATAACAAACGAATATCGAGTCAAAGGCTAGAATGCATATAGGAGATTCCACATATGCAAATAGCCATGGATCAAATGACATAAGAATCCTTTGAAAGAAAGGATACGTATATGCACCGAGTGAAAACGCAACGAAAGAAAACCAACAAGCGTACCACGACAAATGAACACATAATAAAAATCAATACTAAAGACGGAAATCTTATACCAATTATCGACTTTACTCGAAAGACCAAATTAAATAATGTTTTTTATAAAAATTGATTTAAATTAAGAAAGTCACTTTAAGTATAAAAATCATTTTAAATAATAATGAAATTGTCTTAAATGTAATCTTTGAAAAATTCATTCTGGTTGTCATAAAAATCTAGAGATGGTTATCTAATGGTGTATCGTACCTTACCACTATGAATCACTTTAAACCAGCTTTTTATAATAAAATAAAATTTATTTAACCACTCAACAATTTTCATATCCTATTTGCATAGACCATTTAAACATATTCTATTTACAAGGATCATTTTAAACATAGTTTTTCTCAAACACTAACACAATACTTCAAAAGGACTTTTATAATTAGACATCAATTATGAAATATGTTACTCAAACAAAAGACACCATAATACCAAAAGGGATCGTAAAACACCGTACAGACTCTAACACAATTCTATTGTTTGAAAACAAAAGAAAATACCAGGAACCATATACTCAAAATAAAATCAAACAAACTCGTACAAGAAAACTCTTGCAAGATGTTACGCACCCAAAAGAAAACGTAAGGTCTTATCCAAAATAACGATCAATAGAGCAAACCTAAAAACATCGATACTAACACGTCGCCAACGGGTTACGAACACCAATGGATGTACAAAGAAGGGAGAAATGATCCACACTAATATGTTAGGAATAATTAGTGCTTAAAAGAAACCTTTGATATTCATACGAGTAATCAATTCAACGAAAGAACTAACAAAACGTGCCTATATCTGAAAGAGCAGATTCTGAACAACCAATATACATCGAAACGTCGAATAGGAAAAATCGGGTATCCTTACTAACAAAGTACGATGAAGGGATGCTAAGCTTAGACTTAGGAAATCCAAACAAACAACCGAGCAAACAAGCAACCTCTATAATAGCAATACTAGGTATCCGCAAATACTAAATAGCAGGGAAACTTACTATCTATACAACTCAGCTTAATATATCCTCCAATTAGAGTAAGAGAATAATTCTCTACCTATACTACCATCCTTATCATGAATACACATAACAATAAAAAAACATTTACACTACCATCTTACAACCAAACACAAATAAATGCAATCATGGTCACAAGTCTATGTGTGTGATGCCTTTATAATTATGTTGGCCACCATAATTATAAGTGCCTCTTTTCACACGTGTACTTACTTTCAAGATTACACATATCAATTATAATTCACATATAAGCACATATACCACATTGCACATCTTAAACCATTTCAACTTAACACATAAAAGATGCTCCATCAAATAAATACTTACTTATATCAAATTGAAATCGAAATGACATAAAGGAATGAAAGTCTCGCAATGACTTCCAAAATACAAAATATCTGAAAGAAATAATCAATAACAACATGACGAGGCAAGGGACGGGATAAACTTATGATGGGCCTCCCTTGGGTTTGACTTTCCCTCTGCAAGAATCACCCGACTCTGTGCACAAGAGGCTCCTTATAACGCTTAAGTCCAGTTGGGAAAATGGTTCCCCAACGAGACTTCTTACGGGTGGGGAAAAACATAGCTAAAATACTAAGAAAGTAATACATATCATATCAGATAATGGTAGGCAAAATAACTAAAATGACAACTTAGCAAAATACGAGATATATAAGCTATGCAAAAATAGAGGGGAGGCATAGCAGTTATAGCATTAAACACTTAAGCCCTAAATGCATCTACATGAAGGACCCCTAGGTTATAGTCTAGGCTCAACCACCTACTTCTCTATAACCAAAGGCTCTGATACCAATCTGTCATACCCCGCCAAGGCGGAAACACGAGGCGTAACATCGTGGATATCATCACAACACAATGGTGTCAACAATAGAGAATCACTAAATGCATAACTAAATATAAAAGACACAATGTGTCATGACAATACTGAAAAACAAAAGAAACCGCACAACGTCTTGCATTAATGACAAAGGGTCTCATCAATACAAAGACATAAATGACTTACGAACCTAATAAAATCAAATAGCATTCAAAAGAATCCATGCAACAACACAAACCAACCAGGAAGCGAACTCCAAATGCATTCCTAACGGTCTTTCTAGCCACTTCTTTTAGCCTTAACATCCTCATGATGCTCACCTAAAAATGATGCTTTAAAACGTCAACACAATGGTTGGTGAGAGTCATAGGTTTAAGACACATAACAAAATCTTTTAATCAATTGCTGCGATTACTAAAACAATCCATAACAACACACATGTCTCATAGTCCACGTACAAACCAATCCACCATAATGTCCCGCAGTCCACTGGGTCTATCGTTCCATACTCACAATAGGGTCATGGGTAGCTCACTACCCTCTGATCGGAACATAAAGTCAGTAGATATTATTTCAACTCTTCAGTTGGATTTGATTGAGTAGTAAACACCACTCTCCAACAGAATTCACATACCTTAAAACAACTCCAATTGATCACAAAGCCATGGAGCGTATCACATCACAATCAATAACTACATAACACATAATCACAGCAACTAAAACATTTAAACTCATAGCATCATTTTTACCCTAAGAAAACACAAGAAAAATAGGGCTATGAAACTCACCTGATGCTAAAGCAATTCCCAAAACAACAAAATAACATGTGTTACACGCTACTAAGCCAAAAGCTTAAACACATGTAAAAATAATATGATGGATGTCTAAGGTGTCTATTTACCCTCATGGGTCACCCCGACATCATGCCCAACATTTACCAATTCGTTTACACACTTTTTCAATGTTCAACAATTTACCCGAAAATGCAAAATTTTAGTGTCACTTTACCATTTTCTAAACCACACCTACTGACCTTTATAAATTTTACCAAAAATCAAAGGTTCAATATCATGAGTCTATTAACTCCATGATTTTTCTACTAATTTATTTCTACTCTTAAATGCCTTAAAGAAAATCAAACTTCCAACTATCCAGATTCGGATCTGCTCGAACACTAAAAAGTTTAGACCTAAAAAGCATACTTAGACTCCAAATCAGAAGCTCTCCTTTGGAGAAATTTTAATAGACACATAGAACTAAACTCTTGTAATTAGGATAATCCTAATTCGAATTTTAAGTGGGGGTTTTACACCTCGTAATATGACCTAAATCTGACCAGAATTTACTGATTTGACAACTTTTGGTGTAACCAACATTTGAATGACTTTCCGACCTTAAAAACTTTCGAGGCCAGATTTTTTAGAAAGTACATTCAATGAGCTACTGTTTAGAGTCCAGAAACACAAAAAAAACTATTACCATCATGGAGATATTCGCTCATGAACACAACCCTAAATTCTACTTACCCTAAATCTAGATTTTTACGTGAATTAAACCTAACCGATCATACCCATACGATTACAATTAAAACCTAATCATTATGACATGATTAATATCATTAATTTACAAATTTATAAAAACCCTAATTCCATCACTTCTTTTAGCTTAACATCCTCATGAGGCTCACCTGAAAATGATGCTTTAAAACGTCAACACAATGGTTGGTGAGAGTCATAGGTTTAAGACACATAACAAAATCTTTTGATCAATATGCGCGATTAATAAAACAATCCAAAACAAAACATGTCTCCCGCAGTCCACGTACAAACCAATCCACCACAGTGTCCCGCAGTCCACTGGGTCTATCATTCCATAGCTAAACAACAAAATAACACGTGTTACACGCTACTAAGCCAAAAGCTTAAGCACATGTAATAATCATATGATGGATGTCTAAGGTGTTTATTTACCCTCATGGGTCACCCCGATACCATGCCTAACATTTACCAATTCGTTTACACACTTTTTCAATGTTCAACAATTTACCCGAAAACGCAGAATTTTAGTGTCACTTTATCACTTTCTAAACCACACCTACTGACCATTCTAAATTTTACGAAAAATCACCGGTTCAATATCATGAGTTTACTATCTCCATGATTTTTCCACTAATTTATTTCCCCTCTTAAGTGCCCCAAATAAAATTAAACTTTTAACTACTCAGTTTCGGATCTGAACGAACACTAAAAAGTTTGGACCCAAAAACCATACTTAGACTCCAAATCAGAATCTCTCCTTGGGGAGATTTTTAATAGACACATAGAACTAAACTCCTGTAGGTTGGCTAATTCTAATTCAAATTTTATGTGGGGGTTTTACACCTCGAAATCTGACCTAAATCTGACCCGAATTTACTGCTTTGACAACTTTTCTTGTAACCAACATTTGAATGACTTCCCGACCTTAAAAACTTTCGAGGCCAGATGTTCTGGAAACTAGACTCTCTGAGCTACATAATAGGCACCGGAATCACATCAATTCATGCTTCTAACCTCTAGATATTCATGAAACAACACAGCTTTAAATTCTGCTCAAACCTAAATCAAGTTCTAACGCATTCTAAACCTAACCGAATACATCATCATGCTTATAATTCATCCTTAATCATTCCTAATTTAGATTAACACCTTAATTTACAGAATATTTATGGAAACCCTAGAATCCACCATAACTCTTGTAACATGCGTAATCAATGATAAACTAATTAAGAAAAAACTAAACATACCTTAAGAGCTGTTTCCTACACAAAAATCATAACTCAAATGTCTTCTCCTTCTTTTTTATCTTGGGATCGGCGAAGTTAATACTAAGCAATAGGGGGGTTTTTGGGATTTTATTTTTTGTATTTATAATCCCCTAGAATAATCTTAGATAATTCCTAATTAGAGTCATAGTTTAATTAGGCTTTTATTTCCTTTTTTCTAAAATTCGTATTTACTATTTAGAGAAAACTACAATTTTGGTCCACTATCTTTACCGGGTATAACACTTTTGGTCCATTTTTTTAAAAATTTGGGGGTTTAAGCCAAAACCCGAGTATCCATTTCACATTTGATCCAAATCTAACAATTTCGTTAAATCTGATTTGGCTCAAATGTGAAATGGATACTCGGGTTTTGGCTCAAATGTGAACAAAAATTGTTAGATTTGGCTCAAATGTGAAATGGATACTCGGGTTTTGGCTTAAACCCGCAAATTTTTAAAAAAATGGACCAAAAGTGTTATACCCGGTAAAGATAGTGGACCAAAATTGTAGTTTTCTCTACTATTTATCTATAAAAAAATATTTTTCTTATCTTTTATTAGTTAATTAATTACATCTAATACCTTAAGTTTTTATAAAAACCTAAGCTAATTTGGTAAATCAGTTTGCTTATAAACTATTTTCTAAAAATAACTTTTCATTTCCATATTCACTTTCTATATATGGAAAGTTTACTACCAACTTCCATATTTCAACCACATCATTCCTTTCCCATATCACACACTTCCTATAAACGTTTTTTAAATACATAAAACTCCAAGCATTGACGTACAAAACTGCACACGTCTTTCATACCATTTATCACCAACAACGAGAACAAATGAATACTTTAACACCAAACTCAAACACACTCAAAATGAGATGCCCATACACCTCAAAATGATATCAAGCACATAATTAACTCACTTAGCCCACATAAAGAACACATAGCACGCAAGAACACATACGAAAAAGGAACCCTTAGCCATATCTAAAGGTATAAACTAACTGCTCAGACCACGGTTGTCACATTATTAATGAAAAAGGGGAATGAAAATGTGCTTAAGTATTAAATTTTGCAAAGGATTACCGAAAAAGACCCAAGGGCGAGTGGTAGTGCAGTGTGTGTGTAAGAGGTTGAGGGTGTTGAGGTCCAAGTTTTGAGCCTTGCTCACCTTGGACTTCCACCTTCCCTTTTTGCTTTTTTTTCTAAATTTTTTTACACAGCTTATAAATAAGCTGTAAACACACAACTTTAATGAAACAACTTTTTTAAACGTACAAATAAGCCAGAAATAAGGTGATAAAGGTGATAGTTTACAACAAAAAAACTTCAAGGCTAAAAGCCTTAACTGAGTTTGCTTATAAGCTGCTATAAGCTCAACCTAACACTAAATAAGCTATTAGACCTTAAATCCTAACCTAATAAGCAATTCTAAACACAATTAAGCAACCCTAACAGCTTAAATACTCTAATAAGCAAATAAGCAGTTTGGATTAAAAGTGTTAACCAAACAGCCTAAGGGGCAACTTTAAGCTAATTTTTAATAGCCATAAGCTATCCTTATGGCTAAGTGAACTGAAGACAGATGAAAATTACGCAATAAGCTACACAAATCAGCAAAGAAAAAGCATTTTGAAATCCAAATAAGCCATGAAAAAGCTAAGTGAAAAAGCTGATTACATAGTTTGCACCTTTTAGTTTTGCTTTTCAGGAACAAATGGCCTTTTTGCAGGCTCAAATAAGCTATATAAGCTATTCTAAAACTCAATATGCCCTAAACAATTAACTCATACACCAATGAGCTTATGTTTGCAATTTTAAATCCTAAAACCTACTTTAACTTATCTAAAATTTAGATTAAAAATTTGACTTATTGAAACTTTAAAACTTAAAATGCATTTGACAGATTTATGACTACAAATACACATGCAAACTTAACTAACCTCTATACTACTACATTTAGACATAAAAGGAAGCATAAACAAATCTCGAAACAACTTTTTGAATAAAAATCCAATAGAAACAGTTTGAAAAACTTTCAATACCACAGATTTAAAGAAAACATGGACTAACCCTTAAAACTTTATTTTAAACCTTGAAAACTTTTTGAAACAGATTAAAATAACTTAACTAAGCTTGTTAAAGTTTGCTTAATCACTCAAAGTAGTTTTAAACTAAATTGACCCATTTTGAATCCTTGACCTAAACACCTCTTTAAAAACAGATTTACCAATTTTAAGCTTATAAAACACAGATTAGCCCAAAGTTTTTTTAAGGAACAGATTGAAAAATAATGATACCTTCTTACAATATTACGCACTAAGATCACATAAAAACGCACTTAAAAAACAAATCAACAATTTAAGCAGTATTAAAAACTAAAACTAATAGTTTTATATAAAAACACAAGCAAATAAGATTTATACTACAAGAAAGCATAAATAAGCATTAAACATCATTAATAAGCATAAGCAAGCAGTAATAAGCAGTAAATAAGCACTACAATAAGCCAACAATAAAATGAGCTAAAACTTGAAAAATGGGAACTTACAAATGCCTTTGCTTAAACAAGGCTAAACAATGCTTATAATAAGCTGATCTACAAGCTCTAGCTTGTCAAAGATAAGCTAGTAAAAAGCAATAAGCCCATCCTAATTTGGCTTATCATCCAATATAGCTTGTTGAGTGAAATTTGTGATCTAGTTCTTAAACAACAATAAACTAGAAGTTTTCATTGTTTAAGTTATAAACAGCTTATAAGAGTAACAAGAAAGCTTATATGAGCTTATGAAATCCTTTGAACATTAATGAAATATGAACTTTAAAAACAGAATTTTAAATCTTAAGAACCTCAAATTTCTTAAGTTAAGAAACAAATTACAATACTTAAATTTTAAAGACAATAAGTTAAAAGTTAACTAAAATAAGCTAAAAGTAAAAACTCTCCATCCCCAAAAGGACTTCAAGAGGATCCTATTTTATATAAAAATTAGTCTTCGGAGGGTCTTCACTTGTGATTCTTCTGTGAGTGAACCAAAGGGTGTGTTTCTTGTGTGAGTAAGTCGAAAACTCATCAAAGCCATCCATTTTGTGTGTTCTCCAAGTCAAGTGATCTCAACCCTTTAATTCTTGTCTTCATCCCTTGGACGAATGGGAAAGCTTAGGATTGCCAAGGTGGATATTGGTGTTTTATGAAGTGGGGTTGAGGGGTTTTGTTGTTTTGTTGCAGGGTGCAGAGGTGGGGAAGACCCTGAAATAGTAAAAAGGGTGGGAAAGTTTGAAGTGGGTGTTTGTAACTGTTTTGAGAAATCAGGTGACGAGGGGTGTAGAATTAACACTTTTGGCCCCTCAACTTGTATAGTGGTATCTCAAGGATGGTCCTTTGGAGGACTAACGGTGTAAAATACTTAACACCTTAAAACCGGCTCATCAGTGGAAGTTTGGGCCATGGTTTGGGCCGGGTATAGTTTAAAAGGGTATTGGGCTTTTATAAGACTTAAGTCTTATAAGTCTTGTACATAAATGCTTAATGGGCTGACCCGGCCCATTAGATGGGTGCGGGTTGGTCCATTAAGTATTTCTTCGGTTTGGCTTCGTCTTGACCGTGACTTTACTTTGACTTTTGACTTTCAACGCATCTTCCATTCCGTGGCTTTTCCGGGGTTTTTTTTTTGTCGGTTTTGGCTTCGGTTTTGTCCTTTTGTGAATATCCGGTACCTGCACAGTATATAAAGCAAAACACACATATATTTGGTATTTTATGTACGTTTTTAGTCATTTAGGCTCGTTTTTATAGGCAAAAGGTATGTGTAATTAAGCACATACCACCTGCACAAGCAACGTTATCTAAATTCTCCTGTTAAATAGAAAAACCATGCCAAGTGCGTTGCAAATGCATAAATAAAGTATAAGCAAATATTATATGGCAAAATGATGTATAAATTAATTATGGCAATATGATATATAATTTGTAATTATATATATATATATATATATATATATATATATATATATATATATATATAATATGTATATATATATATACGTATATATATATACATACGTATATATATATACATACTAATATATATATATATTTATATATATATATATATATATATATATATATATATATTATATATATATTATATAAGTATATATATACATACATTCATATATACAAACATACATAATATATACATAACATACATAAATAACATACATACATATATACATACAACCTATATAGTAGCATACATCATAAAGTACATACATACATATATATATATATATATATATATATATATATATATATATATATATATATATGCTATTATTATTAGATATATATATATATAAGAAGGTAAGAACATGTAGGATCACATACTGGTTATAGACCAGACCTAGTATAAGCTATCTGGTTCACTATAATCTTAGCTCTGATACCAATCTGTCACGCCCCCAAACGGGGCCTGGATGGAATACGTGTCTGGAGGCGTGACGTCATCGCATACATCACACAAGATCAAGTAAACGACCTCTATATGGACGTTTGATAAAACTTAACTCGTTGCTTTGGATAAATCAAAATAAGTTTTACAATATTCTTGACATAAATGAAATAGTTTTTAGCGGAAGCTTATGTAAAATGTAGCGGAATCATAACATGTTTTTAAGACAACGAGTATTTAAGTTTAAAGATAAACATTCTTGAAAGACATCCAGCAATGCATGCAACATCAAATAACACTTCAAGAATAATCCAGCTAAGCACCTGAGAAAACATGTTTAAAACAGTCAACATAAAGCTGGTGAATTCATAGGTTTAAATTAGAATGTAAGTGTTGGAACCACAAAGAATTTAAAATGACGGACATTATAACAGATACAATATCACATGAAAAGTATTTACGTTACGCTAAGCTCATGACACCGATGCTAAATTAAGAGATACATATAATATGCAAAGTGATGATACTGCCCTACAGATGTCTGACCAAGACACCTCAAAGAGTTTCCGACATGATATATATCTGTTCGTTCATCGACACAGAATCAAGTAAGTGCTTGCTTACCCGGATAGGGATAATTAGTCCCAGATAGATCTATCTATAACATTTACGCTTAATTTAGCCCAAGCGGGACGTCCATAAGAAATTAACAGTTCATGAATGGTTCGGGGCAAATGATAGTGGTCTAATCGCTACTTAGGCAACACGTAAACAAGAAATGATAACTGAAAACACCTTTGTCCAAAATTTAAAATAAGCAATGTTTCTCACCCAAAAATAGTAAAGTTGAAATCATAAAACATGGGGCTATGAACTCACCTTAGAGCGATGAGAGAATGATATTCACGTAAGAAAAAGATGATACACAATCCTAGCTGTCACCTAAAGGAATGACGCGTCTTAAGACTAAGATATGATATACGAAACCAAAAGCGGAACGCTTATCAACGAGAAGGCATCCATATGTGTTTGTGTCTTAGTTTGAAAAATGGTGTCGTTACAATGACAAAATGTTCATGATTAAAATAAGCCATGGTTTATGTAACACTCCCAAAATCACAACGCAACGGAATACCACTTGGGGTGCTACTTCATAGCATAAAGTACTAGCTACAGAAAACGACTCTAAGTGAGAGGTTTTGAAAAAAGTCAACCATTCAATAATTTTTATAAAATATCAGAGTTACAACAGGTCCCAATTGTAATGTAATATAAAACATTTTCAAAACGTTCATCGAATGGTAATCAAATTATAAAACCTTCAAAAATATATCCGCGCGACTCAAATGCTCCCAATGCTCCGCTAGCAAAATAATAACCTGAGAAAATACATGCAAAAACGTCAACAATAAATGTTTTGTGAATTCATAGGTTTAAGTAAAAGCATTATGAAAGATTCAAAGTAATAACTTAGTAGAAAAGAAGTGCATTACAACATTTCAAAGTATAATTTTCTAAATCCAATAAGTAATTTCAATATATTCAAGAAATGTTCAGTAGTGAACCCACAAGATCAAGATACATGCCAACGATAGAGCAACAAATGCAATGTCAAGTAACCAAATTATCGCATTAAGCTCATGGCACCGAAGCCTTTGACACAGAATATAAAAATATATTCATCGTCCGCCCCCTCGTTAGGTATTATTGCCTCATACCTACTAACATATCAGTACAAAATGTCCGTTTAACAAGGTGTTCACGCCATGGATCTATACCCCGGACAGGGTTGTCAAGCCTAATAGATCTATTTTCTATACTAGCGCTTACCCATCATAGGTAATTAAGGGTTCATGAAATTAGGGACTTTGGAAATAGTGACCATGGCGAAAAATTTTATTCTCATAATCGGGTGAATCATACCCTTCAAGCACTTGTGTCCCATTTAAAACAAATAATGTCTTCAAAACTCACGGTTTTGTAAATAGATAATCAATGATCTCAAATCATGTAGTAAGCAAAATCAAGCTTTAATAAATCCATGAGTAAACAACCATGTATCAGACATGTATTAGAAGTCATGTATTAAGCAAGTAAAACTTTAGTAAAAACATTCATATAACGCTTTTGTAGTAGAAATCAATAAGTTTACTTAGTAAAGCGAGCATGTATTCTCACCCCGAAAACAATTTATGAAAACCATTAAAAGATAAAATGTGGGGCTATAAACTCACCGAGAAGCAATAAAGGAGTAAGTACTGAAGTTAGATATCAAGGATGGCGTGAAACCACGGTCGTCTAAGTATCCCCTAGAAAGAATGGTGACTTAGTATAAAGAAATAAAACGCTCACGACGAGAACAACCAAAAGATGCAATGAAGAAATCGTGATCAAGATAATGGCGTCTAATTCTTTAACCAAGGTTTGGGAAAAAAAGAAATTTTTTTTTTAAATTTTATTTTTTTTTCCAAAAACATTTTCCCCCTTTTAGGTCCTGATCTAATATACCTTCAAGTATAAACCCACTTATACCACTTATTTACACATTTTATAAAATCCATTATACTCATTAATCCGTTTAAAGCAATTTGATACTATACAATTATGCACTTACGTCGACTTAATGGACCTATATCTTAAAATCCGTAACAGGTATAAACGAACGGTTTTCGTCTCAAACAAGCTTAATAAACCTAGTTTACTGATGTTATCAACCAAACACTCCAATGTAAATCAGAATTCCTAAGTGAAATGACCAATTTACCCCTAAGTACGCAATCTGAGTTTTGGAAACAATTTCTCGCTTCAACATTTTGATCATATCTTACAATCCGTAACTAGTTAGAATCCCATTCAATAGCTCAGGTCTAAGTCTATAAATTATCTATAACTTTTAATTTTAGAAAAATAGTACCTAGGTTCAAATTTTTTAAGATATATTCTTTTGAAAATCTGGGCACAATTTCTAGTTAGTTTCACCATTTTGATTGTAACTCATTCATCCGGAATGGTTACGGATTTATCCAAAGAACCACATGTCCTCATATGTTGTACCCTTCACCCATTTAAAAACCCAGTAGCCTCCAAGTCAAATAAATTTCGTTACAAGCCTAACTATTTGTATTATAAATTCTGGATGCACACGAAGTTTGTTTTCACGGTTTTGGTAGTATCTTGACCATCCGGAAGAGTTAGAGCTCCATCCAACTCACCACTAGGACCTGAGATATTTACCTAATCATTTATGTAAATAACCAGTAGGCTTTAAGCCAAAATTATTTCATTATATCACAAACTATCTGCATAACTAGATTCAAGAACCTATTTTGACTAGTTTCACTAATTTGGGCGTAACTAGCTCATCCGAAGGAGATACGACTCCATTCAATTCACCATATGGACCTGAGATTATAACCTATCCATATAGTAGGCTCTAAGCCAAAAATATTCCATTAACACACAAACTATCTGCAAGCCACCCATTTGGACTAGTTTCACTCATTCAGCCGTAACTTGGTCATCCGGAGGAGTTACGGCTCCATCCAAAGCACCACATACACCTTGTATGTTGATCTACCCAAAAAGTCATAAAATCACAGACCTTAAGCCAAATTTTATTTGACATCACACAAACAAAGAAAATACCCATAAAGTACTGACTTTTTCATAAAAAAAAACAACAGCACAAAATAATATTACCCTCCCCACCCCCCCCCCCCCAATACTACCCCACTCGTCCCTCTCACCCCCGCGCACCTCACCCACACACACCCGTGTTCCACCACACCCCGAACACGGTCACAGCGCATTTTTACATACGTCGTGCTTACAGTAATTATAATACTGTTGTTCGGCCCAATGGGCTCCCAGTTTGGGCCGGCCCATTTTTTTTTAAATACGCAATAGAAAAAAAAATACTCGACACAAAATAAAAAAAGAAAATTACCAAAAGTATGATCTCTATACAAACACCAAAAACCACAGAGAGAGATAAAACATAAGACACAAAAATCATACTCTCACTCGCACAAAATAATATAAAATCTCAAAGAATTTGAGGTCGGCACAAAAGTGATACGACGTCGTTTTTTACGTCATGCTACAGTAATATGGCACTTTTTTTTTATAAATACGCAATATAAAAAAAATATTTAGATCAAAAAATACCCGCGCCATGAGGCCTAACACATAAGCCATATGAGAAAAAAACCACTATTATACATAAGCAGAATAATAAACCCGCATTAAAATAAAAAAATAGGAAAAAAAAATTAACCGCAATATGCGCGAAAAAGTACGTCCCGCTGCAACGCGCGGGTTAAACCTTGCATGTTTATTCATAAAATTTTCCATATTTTTTTTTTTCGTCCTTGCTTCCATTTTTGTAAAATCGCGCTAGATTCTCGCTTGTAATGGAGGCGCGCGCGCGCAGATCTCGTTCTTGTCGCGTCGCGGCTTGTCTTAGTGTGTGTGGGTTGAAAGAGAGACTCGGATGAAAAGTGTAGCATATTGTAGATTTTTTAGTTTAAATTTCTGTAGGTCCGATTTATTGATTTATTGAGTGACGTATAATCTAGTCCTTCTATCATGATTTTTGACAATCCTTGTTGTCGAAATTTTTGATGTTAATTTAGCAGGAAAACTCTTGAGACACTAATTAATGCGTAAATTCGGATTGCTTCGAGGTGGTGTAATTGAGATCGGGCGGCTTATATCGCGGACTTATCTTTAATTTCATTTATTAGATTTATGATGTACATAGAGAGTGTTTGATGAAATGCTTAATGTGTTTTAGTTAATAATAGCTTGCTCGAAAGATGTTCAACGACATGTCTAAGACACAGGTCGTTAATGGTATGTTTACTTTTATATCCGTTCTTATGTTTCTATTTCACAATATGTTGATTCTCATTGTGTTGTATTCTTCCCAAATAGTAATGTAAAGATGTAAATGAGTCGTATAAAATTCGTGAATGAATTTAGTTTTCGTTTAAGGGGAATTTTGAGTGTCAAGCTACTTAGTATAATGTCTTCAAAAACTTGAATCATGTTTCGTGAGGGTTTTAATGAATCCCTCTTCATGATCCCCCCCCCCCCAATGATTATATGAATATGAGGTTTCTCTCTATAGAGTGTCATGGTTGCCATGACAAAACCACTTAGTTTTCACTTTATATTCCTAAATGATGGAAAGATATAAGACTGTAACTGAAGGAGATGTACACGAAAAGTTTAGAAACATTTGGATCTCAAACTTCTACAAAAGTACCTTTTAAGTTATTTTATTTATTGCTCCAGTATTGAAACATTTGAAAATTTTATATATCAATAATTCAATATGCTAAATGAATTTGTGGATAGTTTCACGTTTCATGTTTTGTGGCGATTAAATAGCTATGTACTATGAAGTTAGCTTTGTTTGTTTAAGTTTAAGGCCTTATGTATGTTATCAGTTCGTGTATCAACACATGCCTTTTTGCAATGACTCTGGGCTTTTGGCTAGAATCGTTTTCAGTAACTCAATTCATATAGGATGGATTGAGAATGCATTAAAGATTGCCAATATTGGAGTCGCGCAGAGAGAGAGAGAGATGATGAGAGATATATCCTTCTAGAGAGAGATACCTTTTATGATTTCTGCATATTCTCACTGAATTTATACAACGAGTAAGTTGTGGTTGTGTTCATACAAGTACATGAATGTGTACTAGATTTGTTCAAGCTCATCGCTTAAGATGTCATATGATTTTGTGAGGAGATACATTTGTTCAAGCTCATCGCTTAAGATGTCATATGATTTTGACTAACAGCTAACATTTAATGGCGGACCTACGTGCATCGTATGTGGTGCACAGGAACCACCTTAGGAATCAGGGTCTTTTACGAGCTACATGTGGGGTTTTTTCTAGACCCACGTTAGAAAAATGAGAGTTGATATGCACACCACACAAGCGATGTGCACACCACAAAATGCATATGTTCTGTTGTATCATATGCATTACACATGTGATTTTGTGGTGTGCATATCACCTCCCTAGAAAAATATAAGGAATCATCTTGAGATGAAACTGAGTTAAAAAGAAGAGAAAAGAACATGTGAATCTGTAGAAAATAGATAGTGAAGTGGAAGCGATGATGGGGAAAAGAATGAAGGAGAAACGAAATAAGTTAGGGACTGGAATAGATATAAATGAGTGTGTGTAGGATAGAGAGCACTCTTTTGTCTTGGCTATTGGGTAAGGCAACATTTTTAGTTTACGGGATCTCAAACGTGTCTTACTATCAAATGGGACTTTTGAATCATTGTTAATGTGTGTCAGCTCACCACTCGCTCTCTGTTACTTATATAAAAAATTAAATCTCAACATTTGTATAAACTAATGGAAGTTTACATCAGAAAAATATTGGCTGCTAATCGATATAAATCGCTCATAATTCAAAGAGTGTAAAAAGTTATTGATAAAATATTTTATTTTTATCATTTGACTTAGTTTAAATCAAAAAATTTGTTTATATATAAAAAGGTTTCATATATTTGATGTTGCAAGTAACTCTTATCCGACTCGCACCCCTAGTTCTATATTGTGGTCCGTGTTCCCCCGCCTCAGTCCTACTCTTGTAGTGGGTGTGTGTGCAGTGGGAGTTTGTGCGTTTTGTGTTGGTCGCTTTTTTTTGTGATGTGAGAGAATGTTGTTGATAGTTTTTGTGGTGGAGGCGCGGCTTTTCTTAAGTCTCTTGTTTGGTTCTCGTGTGTGGGATGTGTGTGTTGTTTTTATTTGTCGCGATGTATTGTATTGTTAGTTTTATGTTTTTGTGTGATTGTGATGTTGGTGTTTGTGTTGTCTTGTTTATTATATGCATTATATATTCTCTTCATCATACGAATATATTTATGATATGTTTAAAGTTATACAGGAATCTAATAATGTAGTGCTCTAACTGAAATAACTCTCATATACAAGCAACCTCATCCACACACATCACACAATATGTAGATAAAGAATACTGTTGAATCCATACCGTATACTACTACAACATAGAAGTCCGTGTTTCCAACAACCCCAACATCAACGGCCCCCTCCGTTTATAACAATTAATCCCACTAACGTAACTTACTTGCGGCCCCGCATCTAACATATTTCTTTTAACAACCCTATTTTTCTTTATACGTTGTTGTATAAATTAATACGTAACTAAATAACGTACAAATAATCTTAAATAAATGTGATTTTTAATTAAATACGCTTCAAGTTTTCATTTATATTTATTTTAAACATTGTCCAATGAGCAGTGTATAGCAAATTTCTTATTTATAACTAGACGAGTACGCGTGCATAACAACATTTACAATTAACTACAAGCTGCTTCGGTTGATTAACTACAAGGAAAATAAAACACATTTACGATTAACTACAAAATTCTTTTATTCTAAAATAACTATGTCCATTTTAGTAGTTTGAGTTTCTTTTAAATAAGTCAACTTTTCATATATAAAATTAAGTTTTCACTTTCAAGATTAAGGTGTAAAATATAGATAAGTTTCAAGTTATCAAATCATTCTTTATTACGACACATAAAGTCAGTCATGTAAAGTGTAAGCAATAAGTTTCATTGGTGTATTGTCATTTTAAGTTTAAACCGTGCTTTGAATATGATATTTGTTGCCATTCATACGTTTCACATGTCAACTACCAATTACAAAAGGTTAAACCGTGCTTTGAATATTATTTTTAACTTCAAAAGTTGTCATTTATAGCTTAAACTTTTAAGAATTTTAAATTTCCAAGAAATGTGTGTAGACTTTTTATATATAGTATAGATATAGTTATAAATATAAATATTATTATAGTGCTTCTTTTTCATCTATAAAATAGTCAGAGATTCTATTAAACTTGTCTAATATTCACGTACTAACACGATCCATACTCGCGTAATTGACAAACCATACTTTCCATGTAATTGTTTCAGTTTACAATATTTCTTCAATTCTTTCCTTACTTATACATGTCCAACCATATATTATTCAATAATTTCCTTTGTATTCCATTTGTATTGCCGAGTATACTTCAATTATAAAATTCAGTTGTTTTCAACCAACCTTTTCAATAACAAAATTTAGTTTTTAACTTTCAACATTTGGAGCTACACAATTATATGTAGTACAGATAGAGATATTGGAGTGAAGTATATCTTTTTAAAGAAAAACAATTTTGCCTATTATGCCCAAGTTAAACACGTTTACCATCTGGTATATATAATAGAGTTAGGATCAATGAAAGTATTCTTAAAATAAGAAGGATAATTAGGTAACTTTATCGCAATCGAGATGCATCCGCTTAAAATTAAATGACCAGGTCCTATAATCTTAGATGGCATTATAACGCATCATAAATGTGGTTTTCTTAGCTTTTAATTAGATGCATTATGTATATAGAATGGATTTTATGATTTCTCTTGTTTTATGCTCATCATGCATGTGCCAAAATCATGAAATCAATTTGCACATCTACACATCAAAATAACTTTCGAACTCAAAATGGTGCATCTAGATGAATAAAAATGCATCTAATGTAAGTCGTTGAATCTCAAATTTGTGGTTTTAGTCACTTCTCATCACTTTTTATTTTAATTTATCACTTCTTATATATATATATAGTAGGGATCCAGTGAGAAGTAAATTAAAATAAGAAGTGGTGAGAAGTGACTAAAACCACACATTTGAGATGCAACGACTTGCATTAGATGCATTTCTATTCATTTAGACGCACCATTTTGAGTTTCGAAAGCTAATTTGATGTGTAGATTATGCAAATTGATTTTCATGATTTTGGCACATGCAGAGGAACAAAAAAACAAGTGAAATCATGAAATGCAACTAATATACGTATATGCATCTAATTAAAAGCTAGAAAACACATTATGATGCGTTATAATACATCTAAGATTATATAGATGCATCTAATTTAAGTCGGTGCATCTTGTATATGCGGTTATAGTTACTTTTTATCCTTCTTATTTAAAAAAAAAACTTCTCATTTGATCCTAACTATATATATATATATATATATATATATATATATACCTATATATAGGGCAAGTCATGAAATATTTTATGATGACTAGACATGGTGACATGGCAACTTAAATGGGAACAAATTTATGACTACACAATCATAGTGTAAAAAACTAGGGTATTTGTATATGCATTAAACCTTTGCTACAATCTCGCTTCATTCATTCTTCAGTTTGACCCTGATATCTCTTACTCGACTGTAACTTCACCCCTAAAATCTCTCTCTATCTTCAAATCCATCTACCTATTCAATTTCAACAAAGTGGCTAAATTCGTTGATCTTCTTCTATGATTTCGTGATGAAGACTTTTGATTAAACACCACAACAAGATAAGGATAATTAGGGTTTTAATTAAAATTATGATTAAAGGTAATGATTTCATCTTGATTTTAGAAATTTTGATATTTATATTTTGGATATGAATTAGTAATGATTTTTGTTGTCTGATTGTTAAATTAGGTGTTTGCATTGACGATTCGATTTGAGGTTCGTTTAATTATCTGGTATGGTATGGATCCCTAATTTTAGTTTTGCAGTATTAGGGTTATGTTGATTATATATTGTGTGATTGTGAAATTAGGTACTTGGGAATATGAGGCATTCTAATGGCACTCAATCCAATAATTTCTACATCCCGTTAGATGTTTCTGTTTAAAACTCCCTCAGGCTAATGTATGCTTTCTTTTCCCATGAATTCAGAGTACGAGCCAATAGTCTCACCACAAGATTGTGTCAAAAGATTGACACTAATTATCACTTATTAGCAGTTAGCATATTGACTATTTCACAAAGGATATGCTTTTATAACCTTTTTTTTATTCATAGGTAAAATTATCATGATGAATAACTCAAGCATTCAAAAAGGCATATCATTTATCTCTTTTCATCTAACTTCATGCAGATTTAAGTAAATAAACGTTATGCGGGAGCAAGTAATTGCACGGTGCAGGTGCATACTCGCACCATTTCATCTTTCTAAGTGTGACGGGTTGGTCATGGCTATACTAATATATGAATTTGATGTGTTCAGGAAGTTGCAAAATCTATAAAGCAAGACTTTGGTGCACTCACTTGCCGAATGTCTTATCACCGCCATTTTATGAGTATCCTATAGGAGCTACATACATAGGTTGGTCATTAGATATAATTTCCTTATCGATAGCTGATTTTTAAATATTTACAATTTTAGTTGAAAGCTTTTTTTATTTGTAGTTGGATGTAACACATACTGAAACTCTGCATTTTGGTGGTTGTATCAGTTTGGACCCGCTCTTTCCTTTGGATGTATAGTGGTCAGAAAGCCTTTTGAGCTCACACTATTGACCTCCTTAGTAGCAGTAGAGCTTTCCCGTCGAGCAAAAATTGAGGTATGTTCTAATGCCCTCTGATAAGTGCTTAATTACACATATCTTTTACCTCTAAATCCTGCGCAAGAATTTTGCAATATTTTATTCTTGGAGCCCACGCCAAGCAACCCCGATACGCCGTATTGAGTTCCAATACACCGTATCGACTAATTTTCAGAGTCTATAAATACCAAATCATAAATACGATTTAGGGTATGCTTTTTACCACCAAGTCCGATTTCCAGAAGATCAATGAAGCCAAGAAGGTCCTAAAAAGTGGTCCGATCAATGGGAAAAATCTTGTAATCTCTACACTCCACTATACGCATTCGGTTAGTATTATGTTTAATCGTTCATCTATGATTTCGTGTATTGTTACAATGACTATCGGCTAATACCTTTAGGTATTAGCCATGTTAATGATAATATAATGTTTTGATTTGTCTTTATATTGATTGATCTTTATTCGTTGCATATTGATTATGTTTATCACTTCATACCTGTTTATGTGCTTAATTATGTGTTTTTCCTATCATTCAACTAGATCTAGTCCTACATATTTAATGTGCTACAACTTCGGTGTTGTTTGGGCATAGGCTAAGAGTCTGGGATAGAAACATATAATGCTTATTCATATACCTAGACTAATAGGATCACCAATAGAAAACCCTATTTTGATCTATGGTTAAGTGGATAGGTAGACTAAGCCGATGACTTAGGATTACATATAACGTCCTGTTTCCATAGGTAGTTAAGTGGGTGTGGACTACTAGTATATGAATTTCCATTAAGTAGTAAGTTGGTAAAGCCTATATGAGCTAGGATTCAATATAACCACCAATATAGTTTCCTAGATAAATTATAATCAACGGTGTAAGCTTTATGCGAGTTTAGGTTAATTGTGAAAGGATTAACTTGCGACAAACCTCGAGTCTAGGGAGAAGATCCACCTAACTTTGGAATGATATACCACCAATGAATTAATACAATCATTGCACGAATAGATAATCAAGGCATATTATTAGATTAAACTGGCTAATATGTTTTTCCTAAGATTTCACCTCTTCCTTATCTTTTGTTAATCACTTATGTGCGTTATTTGCCATCACCTTAGGATAATTAGAACTAAACTCATGCCAGTCTCTCAGGCTAAACCTCCTCCCCTTGCGTTAGTTTAGGTTTAATTAGAACAATTAGGTTAGATTAGTATCAAAACTAGATAGATAAAATATGTAGGTCCAAAGTCTTGGATCTGTTTAGCCTTCTGTAAGACAATAGCTAACTTGGATAAATCCAAATCAACTATATGAGAGACAATAACTATGAATACTATGTGCTAATGCGGAATCTTAACACAAGTACTAAGAAGAACACAATGTAAAACTTTGCTATTTTCTATTAATTTCTATTAGGGTTCTATATCAAAAATGTCATCTCTCTAATGCCGTAGGGTTCCTTTTATAGACCAAGGATAAACCCTAACAGGCTTACAAAACGCGTAAAAGATAGTACATATATTTTTCTACAATATCTCATACATATCTCTTAAACGGTACTAACTATTTTGTACTAACGGTACTAAGTTAGAAATATAATTCCCAACAATCTTTCCCTAGTTGATAATGACAAAACCAAATAAGCATGAACTTCCCCTGAAGTTAATATACGAATGAAAACTTCCCCTTAAGCTACCAAGGATCTACAAGTTGCAAATCATCAAATCTTCTTCCCCTTTTTGTCATCATCAAATCGGGGACTAAAGTATGCAACTTCGATCTTCACAACCACGAACCAATATTACACTTCTAATCCAAGCCTTCTATCTCCTCAAATTACCCACCATTAAGCACAATAAGAAAATTGAACTTGAGTAGTAGACACTCACACTAGCAGTAGTAATAATGACTAGTAGTAGCAAAAACCTTCACCTCGATGTAGCATGTAAATGGTTAAACATTTTAACATTAAGCTTCCCCTGAAACCCATATGTTAACCATTTCTTGAATTTTCAATTATGTAGGCTCTATGTAATAATTACTGATGAAGAAAATGAAGTATAACGAACTTGATGCTCAAGTAGAACAACCTAAACTTGTGTCTTATATCTTGTTTATCCATGCGACGTCAAACTCATACCAAGACCAAAATATAAGTAGATCACAATCTCTTGACAAAATCCTCATCTATGAGACACATATCTAAAGTGATAGCAAATGTGAGCATTGAGCACCATAAGAAAAATCACACACCTTTGCTAGATTCGTCAAGTCTTCGTCACAACGTTATAAGCACGAACAAGTTACCTCCTCCTAAAAGGTATGATAAAACACAAACCCAAATAATTCCACTTCAACTTCAAATAGGTCATAAACATCCTTCTTCGTAACCAATTCGAACAAATAATCCAAAATATAAGCCTTTGAAACTTTTAGGAACATTTAAACCAAAAACCTTCTAGAACAGAAACTTCGACACATCTTTTCTTCATAAAGTCGACACCAACAAAAACCTTGAACAATCCTAGATATCAAGAGCCATGAGGCTCTGATACCACTTGGAGTCCCAAACTAAACAGATCTTTGTAGCCTGCTAAGGGTGATAGCCAACTTGTATAAATACAAATTGACTATTGAGAAACACTGACTATGAATACTTATTTTATATGCTGAATCTACACAATAGTATTAAGAAGAATAATGAATATTAAACTTTGATTTCTATTAATCTGCTAATATGGTTATAGATTACTAACTATGAGATATGATTATATGAGATGAGATCTGTACGTTATCAATGTCATCTCTTTAATGCCGTAGAGTTCCTTTTATAGACCAAGGATAAACCCTAACAGGCTTACAAAACGTGTAAAAGATAATACATATCTTTTCCTACAATATCTCATACATATCTCTTAAACGGTACTAACTATTTTGTACTAACGGTACTAACTATCTTAATAGTACTTAACATTTTGTACTTTCAGTACTAACTATTAGACTCTCATTAAGAGAGATCTAACTATGATGGATGATCTTAACCAGACGCCTATGACCCTTTATATATAGGGTTTACAAGAAAACCTAGCTTACATAGGAAGCTAATTTAATTTATCACATTAAGTCCTTGTTGTTTCAAAAGGAAACATAATACAATTAGGAAACTAATTAATTAACATTAATCTTCACATTAATGTTTGACTAATCTATATCTTCAACATTAATGTTGATTTTGTAACGTCTCAATCAACATTAATCTTGATCTTGTTTCCTTCTTTAGTATATCTTGTTTCCTTTTGTTTCATCTTTCTTCATTTATGCATATGTAGTTTTGTAATCATTAAATCTGAGATCCCAACAATAAATCGCCGTCTATAGACCCAGACGTATAAAACCTGATTTATACAATCTTTCAATTTTTTGCACTTATACAACCTAAACATCTAAACCAAACATACATGAACATATCCTATTAGTTATAACAAGAATTGACCACAGCATTTTCATTTTGAGCAAAGAACGAATGAGTTATCACTCGTTTAAATCAAAGTCACAATATTTGCATACAAGACATGGATTTTCTCATTCATATTCATTCAAGAAAGGTTATAGTCGCATAAGAAACATAAACCCATCACAAATTACAAGTATTCCCTAAATAACTAATTTTTGTATACAAGGATCAAATAGAAACACACTTAAATGTTAACCCAATTAAAAACTGTTTCAATCGAGTCATCTACAATCCATAAGGATCAAAACCCCTCAAAAAATTTAGTTTTTTCACACTTTATCTTCTTAAGGAGATCTTCCAGAACCTTCATATTTCTCCTACATCTTGTAGAATTCTTTAATGATGATTTTGATTCTTTTGTTTCATTACTTGTTTCTTTTGTCTCATCAAATATATAATTCCCAACATTCTGAATACGTCGTATGGACTTTATGAACAGAATACGCTGTATTGGTTAAGAAAATTTATACTTCATATCCAAAGGGATAGATACGCCATATTGGTTTGAAAAAAAAATTACAGCATACTTTGAATAATGCAGAAAAACACACAATATGCAAAAATATACAATGCAAAAAATTAAACACACAAAACAGACATGCAATTATGCAAATTAATCTAAACTAAACTAAACACTAATAAATAAAATTAAACAACTTACTTGCCCGGCAACAGCTCCAAAAACTTGATGTGTCATTGTGCGTAGGTATTTTATGTATCAAGTTTTACTATGCCGACTATACCTAAAAACAACACTTTAACGGGCAGTGTACCCGGTCAAGATGTAGCTTCATTGGTAAGTAGGGTGTCGATCACTAAAAGCGAGAGTGTTAATATCTAATCTATTAGTATTAATATCTATGTTAAACCTAAAACAATTGCAAATGGGTTTCAGCCTGAGAGACCGGCACAATTTTAGATATCTAACCTAAGGTTTTTGATGACAATTAACACACACAAGGCGATAGACAGAAGATAAAGATGCGATGAAGCCTAATGAAGGAAAAGGGAAACTAACCATAATTATTTAATTAAAACGCAGGTTGTTTATAGTGCAATGATTACTTAACTCGAGGTGGCATATCATTCCTAGATTTAGGCGGTACTTCTTCCTAAAACCTGGATACGCTAATTTTGTCACAATTAGACGCATCGGCATAAAGCATCCTTTTTTACTGATTATAATCTATCTTAGAGATTAAAGGTTTGGTGATCTTGTTAAACCCTAGCTCATAGAGACTTAACTAATTTACTCTTACTGTAATTTAATATAAGTTTTTTAGTTTCACTATCCAAACAAGCCAATGGAATCGAAACGTTAAATATGTTTATAACGTTCTAGGTCACTGCTAGTACTAACTTGATCACTTTAAACCAAAAGGCACTAACCGATATCAAGTTAAGCTACAAGCGATTTCCATATACAAAGGATTTTATAGGTACTTTATATATGATCTAATTCTACCAGGTAAAAAATTACTATGCGAGAACTATCTGATATCTAGTTAAGCTACAGGTGATATCCTTAGATACGGATTGAACGCATATTAAAGCACATAAACGAGTATCATGTGATAAACATAATTCAATAACCAACGATAAATTAAACAATCGAGATAAACAAATCAAACATTGAAATCTTCATAAATATGGCTAATACCTAAAGGTATTAGCCAATAACCATTATGATGAATACAAACATAATAATCGAATCAAACAAGGTAAACTAACCGAGTTAAACGAATGATACCAAAGATTGAACGATTATTAAGAGTATATTAATTACAAGGGTTTCCTTGTGGATTGAAGCAAGTTGCTGCACCTTCTTGGCTTTTTTTGTCTTCTGAAAATAGACCTTGGTGGTTAAAAGCACCCTTGCATACCTAAAATTGAGTTTAGGGATTTGTATTTATAGAGTCTGGAAACAGGTCGATACGCCATATCGGGCGATGTGGGATACGGCGTATTGGGGATTTCTTGGAGTAAGGACCACGGTTGATATATTTTAGAATCTTTGAATACTTTTATCTTGATACTGCGTATAGAAGCTCGTGATACGGTTAATGGGTCTTGTTCCTTTCGTGGTCTTTAAGTGAAATGCAGCACGGATAGCCGTATCTTCCTTATGGATTAGGTCTCATTAGATATGTCATAATCAGTATTCTTCCTATTTCTTCGTTTAAACTCCAGAATGCGCGCCTTTTAGTTAACTTTCACCAAGTACTCCATAATTACTACAATTCTCAAATACAAATGATTAAGTAATAATTCTTTGCAATAATTATGCAAAATAGGTTAATTACATGGGGTAAATGATGCTATAAAAGTGATGTTATTTGATGTCATCAATGTTCCAAATGAACGTTATAGATAATTAGGAGATAACTTATATCGAATAAATGATAATTATTAGATCGACCCAAAGGTATTTAGATTTGTTTCTAGTTTAATGTCGTGCCGGTACGCGTTGCGTGATAATTTTCGCTGAACACGAGAAAACTTCTCGGTAACGTTAAAATGATATCATACGAACGCGTAAAACTCTAAAAATAAATAATGGAATTTATTAAAGTTGTAAATAACCTGAAAATGAGAAATGTTACAATCTAGACTTACAAAGGAAATCTAATTGTATTAGGAAACTAAATCTTTCCTAATCTTGATCTTTATTTTTTTAAGCAAGTCTTCTAGAATCCTCCATCTTCTAGAATTCCATAATGTCAATCTTGATCCTTTTGTAATCCATTTGTATCATTCTTGTTTCATTCTTTTGTATCATCAAATCAATAAATCCCAACACTAAAGATATGTTTCTTGTTTACGGAGGTGATACGAAACGAGTGCTTAGGATTTCTTGCTACACTAATGCTGGATATCTGACGGATGCTGATGACATGAAGTCTCAAACTGGATATGTATTCATTTTAAATGGAGGTGCTGTTGACTGGAAAAGCATAAAGCAAAGTATCTTTGCAACCTCATCTACAGATCTAAATATATCGCTAGTTTTGACGCGTCGAAAGAGGCTGTATAGATTCGTAAATTCATTTCTGGGCTTGGTGTTGTTCCCACAATTGAAGAACTCATAAATATGTATTGTGATAATACTGGAACCATAGCAATAGCAAAAGATCATGGAGTCACTAAAGGTGCATGACATTTTCACGCAAAAGTTCACTATCTTCGAGAAACCATAGAAATATGTGATGTAAAGATAGAAATAGTCGACACAGATGACAACTTAGCTGATCCTTTCACAAAGGCTTTAGCATTTCCTAAACATTCTGAATTGACTGAGAAAATAGGAATGATACCAGCTAGTAGTCTCATGTAAATCTGTGTTTATTAGTATTTGGATAATTTGGAATTGTAAGACAGTTTTTACTTTCTGATGAATAAAAGATACTTGATGTTTGTTTTTCATTCATATAATAACTGTTATTCTATATTTGCATGTTTAATCCTTGAATGATTTATCATTCTAAATATGTCCATTGTCGGTTAACAATATGAGAATATTGTTACATAAGGCAAATGTGAGTGTTGGTTATATTCTTTGAATATATGGATTGTTCCCGCCAAACTCATGTGTATTCACAAGGGATGCATATTGGATACCCCACCTTCGAATATTTACTTTTAGATCCCTGTCATGAGTAAATTTCAAAAAATGGTTTAAAAGTCGTCCTTAGACTTGAGATGCAAGCAAGTTCTGTATGTGTGGATATCACGTTTTGAGTCTAAGTCAAACGCTATCCTGAATAAGGTATTTGATGTGCGGTTGTCGTAGGACTTCTACATGAAGTTTTACAACTCCCTAGGCAGAGCACCTAATCGTTGTAGTAGTAGTATAGGCAAGACTCGGGGGGTTGTTATCGTTCACTTGAGGAATAGGTTGGGAAGGCTTGATCACGGTCTAACAGAATTCTAAGGGTTGAGAGAAGATTATTTTTGTATTTTTAAATTTTATGGAAAGCAAGTAAATCATATAATTGGAGTGGTGGTTGGTTTTAGTTATTAAACTAAATGATATTCTAAACTACTTGTGACAACAATAAGATAAAAGACTGTGTTTATTTAATCATGTATTACTCCCTAGATTGCTTCTCCTAGTGTTGTTGCCTTGTCACACTTGTGATGATCTATGTAACTATTTCCTAAGTCATGAACGAATTACATGAACCCGCCGTCTACTTAGTATTCCGCTAGAGCAACGCACAAGTAAGGTAGTATGAAGACTATTACAAGGCCCCTAGGGGTACACTAAGTGCATGTGAAATATATGAAAAGTGGATCAACCATATTAGAGGGCAAGGTAGTATGAAGACTGTTACGCGATGGTATCCTTTCTACACAATCACATTTCCCTAGACATATCAACAGTGATACAGACAAAAGCTGGTTTTCTAAGACCTAACGTGCACATCCATCACAAGAAGCAACACCACTAAGATCTACATTCTAGGTTTCATACAATCATAAATAAACACATAAGGAAGTTTAGCCAAGCATGTTATAGACAAAGCAAGAACATAGATGAATCAAACAACACATATACATATTGAATGATTAAATAAACCTTACTTGATTAAAACATGAGTTGGAGGAAATAATAGGGTTTTTAGGCCCTAAATTTGTCCCTAACAGCTGCTAAACGAACTAGGGTTTGTACCATCTTTTTATTCTAAAGTTACACACTCAAAACCCTAAATTCGGGTTTGTATATATAGGAAAATCACTGTGACGGCGTCACGTTATATTGGTGACGCCGTCTCCAGCTGCTGAGAACATTATCTTGAGTGATGTTGGTGTAGGTTCGTAGTCTTGTCTGTTTCTTCTCCAAATGAGCCCAAGTCACGTGTAATTCTTCCAAATGCCTTCCAAGTGAGAAATACCTAAAAAAGTAACGATTAAGTACCTATTTCGGGCATAAATGCACGATTTTGGGGGTTAAACGACCCCAAAAAAGTTAAAATGACACCTCATCAAATACCCCTACACTTGGGATTTGCTTGTCCTCAAGCAAATGAGCTTTTCTACCTAGACAATAACAATATGAGGGGTCATTTTACCTACTCTTTAAAAGTATTTTACAACACAACCTTCTAGACCTTGTAATTAAGAGCACGAAAATTTTTTACTAGCACCTCGCATAAGTGTTTGAGATTCTATTTTTCACTCGGATGTATAATAAATTATAACATAAGGGGGAAACAGAAAATCAACACTCATTATCTGTCATAGCATATAAATTACCATAGGCTTGGTAAAGGATCAAACCTCAATCGCTAGGTGCAAGCATTTTTAATTACTATCAAAGAGGTCTTTTAAAGGGTTGTGGGGTGTAGGTGTAAGATAGCATATAATGGAAACGGAAACGGATGGGATACATTTGGGTGGCTTTGGGTGAATTTGGAATGGAAGGGTTAACTAATTATTTACACGAATACACGCTGGTTTGGTTGCTAAGCCAAGACTCGGACGAAGATATACAAACTCTACACAACTCTACATCAATCTCTTTCTTTTTCTTTTCTTATTTTTTTTAATAACATAATACATCACATGGGGTTTATAATACGTACCCCTACACTTGAGCTTTTACATGCTCGATATTTACAATCTAACTAATGACCCGATTTGAGGTGGATCAAAATAACATGGAGATCATTTGACAAACATATGGGGTATTGACTTAACTTTTCTTCCCCGTTCTTCCATGAAATAAATACTACCATGAATCCCAATCGCCCCAAAACTGTATTTACATGGATAAGGACTTAGCAACCGTGTACTCAATAATTAACTTGGGTTATCACAATAATGTACTAAAGGTGAGTACATATAAGGTAGGCTAAGGCTTTTTGGGTGTAACGATTGGTTTAAGGGTGACAATGCTCTTCATTAATAGTCCGAATTAACCAGAAAATTACAAGAACTATGAAAAATGATAGGTTTAGAGGGTTGTACTAGGGGTATCCTGCACTAAAGAAGAGTGTATGGCAAGGGTGTGGGATAGTTATATGATTGGTGTGACCATCATAACAATTACAGGTTTAAAACATGGGTTAATCCTAATGCCTCTTATCAAGCAAATCCTGATACTTACTATGCGATCTCGGGATGAATCACAAAACAAGTTCTAAAATTTAATATGCTATCGTTACACTCTCATAATCCTAAAGTAACCAATACCATTGTTCCAGAAAAGGTGACGAAACCACGCATACACATCTGTAACGACAGAATAGACATACATGATTGCTCACTCCTTAACTCGAACAAGCTAAAGGTATAATATCTAAGGGCGAACCTCATATTTTGGGGGTGGGATTTGAGGGTTTTTATGCTAGTAATATAAATTCCTATCCATGAGACGCTATTAATACTCGGTTTTCGTCGGTATGTGTCATAAAAAAATTTAAATTTGGGTAAAAATCACCTCTTATGCTATGTTTTGATATATTACCCATCATTTTAAGGACAAAGCGAATGCAAATGGAAAAAATATTCTATTCTAAGCTTATTCCCCCTATAGCTTAAGTTGAACATTTCTCCAAGTTTCCTATAATGGTACCCGTTGAAACGAATAAAAGGAAAAGAAAACAAGGAAAAGAAACTAGTACTCCCCTGGTTTACCAATAACAGAGATGAAACATGCGATAACTGGTTAAATCGTCCTTCGAGAATCATCCAATGAAACTTCCTAAGAACTTCCAAGCTTCTTCTCATCAAATATAACCTGTAATCAAAGACAAAGACAACTACACCAAGCATAAAATGTGCGATAGACAAATATACAATATGAATTTAGGGTTTAACTCGATCGATAGGATGAGAGAATTGTTAAACTCATTAGGTTTTTTATAGGTATATAACAGAAGAATACATATATTAAATGTTATGCAAGTTTTATTTTCAAAAATAATTAAAAACTTTAAGTTTTCTAGACCTGGACGTATGACGCCGTCAGGGTTGTTGTGACCCCGTCACAGGTGTCGTGGTGACGGCGTCGCATGTTAATCGTGACGCCGTCTCCACAGTCTGTGAAAATGAAATTTTTGTTTTTTGATGAAAAATTTCCTGCACTTGATTCCATAAGTTAATTCCTGTACAAAAGGCTGCATAAAACCTGAGATTTAACAATTCAATCATATGACTCGAAACTGACGCGAATTAATCTAAACAATTCATTTAGCATGTTTGAATTTGGCTCAAAAGCCGAATAAATTCCCCTACACTTATTGTTTGCAAAATACATTTGATTGAAATTAAGACGAAGTTAAAGACAATCAAAGCATGGTTACAAGGTAGTTCAAACATAACAAAATAAATTCTAAAGAATTAAAACACACATGACACTCCTAATTTGCGGGAAAGGTAAATTGGGTTGCCTTCCAAGAAGCGCTTTTCTTTATTAACGAGTCTTGTAGCTAGACTCGAAGTCACATGTTCTTACGTGACTTCTCCTTTGTGTCTCTTGGCCTCTCTTTCTAATTTCATTAGGTTTCGAATTTCCTTGCTAATACTTGTGTCTTCCCTTTATTCGGGTCCTAAGGTAAGACTATCTGAGTAATATGTTTTCCCACGGTCATCGTTACCCTCAAGGACAAAGGGTGGTATGGAATCGGTATTTATGTCCTTAAAGTCTATTTGGTTAAATGTTTCCATCTTATGAGGCATCTTGAATGTGATTTTCTCGTCATCTTTTTCGAAAGTAACCATTCCCTTTTCTGGATCATAAACGAGGCCAGTATTCCATGCAAATGGTTTTCCAAACACTACTTCTCCAAGGCGGTGGTCGATAATGCTAGTGGTGTCCTCTAAAATCATGAAATTACATTCGTATTGAAATTTTCTATGAAAACTTTTAAACCCTTGACTCTCCCTACAAAATTGCTTTTCTTACTAGGGTTGGATGGTTTCTGTCTCGACTCTAGTCCTTTACTCATGACCATATCATAATGTTGCTTAGACATAACATTGATTGGTGATTCTAAATCAATGTAGGCTTGTCTTTTAAGGAAGTGACCCATTTTGCAAGAAATCTTAACGTTGTTTAAATTTTTGGTTCTTATCTTTGCCTTTACCCAAGATGGTTTGGGGTATTTCAAAAGCCACTCGTGATGTTCTAATTCCTCCTTGGTGGGGAAGGTATTAAAGTATTTGATTTCATTTGACTCGTCTAACGAGTCAATGATCCTACTATCCCCAAGCCAGGTCTCAATTTCTTCCTTTTTCTTAGGGTTAAGAAACTCCTTATTAGAGGTAGAACAAGATGGATTCGCATTCTCCATAGTGAAGAGTGGAATAGTCAATGGAAGTTACGAACAAACACACAAAGAAAAGATAGACTACAAGAAAGCTAACTATGCAGAAATTAAATCTTACTTGAAAGGATTCAAGCAAGTAGAACTAAGCTAAACTATGATCAAAACCTAACTATTCCCCAGGCGGCGGCACCAAAAACTTGATGTGCGGTTGTCGTAGGACTTCTACACGAAGTTTTACAACTCCCTAGGCAGAGCACCTAATCGTTGTAGTAGTAGTATAGGTAAGACTCGGGGGTTGTTATCGTTCTCTAGGGGAATAGGTTGGGAAGGCTTGATCACGGTCTAACAGAATTCTAAGGGTTGAGTTGGTGGAGTGGAATACATATGGTTTTTGGCAACCTTACAGCATCAACGGATTTTGATATGCCTTTACCTGTAGCGTTGATCAGGGCTAGTCAGTCTATTGGCACCTAGAAAAGGATATTGGTGTAGAAGATGGCTGCTTATGGGAGTGGGTCTTCTTTTTAGCAATCTTTTCAGAAACTGCTGCTTTTCTAGTTGCTCCAGTCAAAGATGTAGAAGAAACCACCATCAGGTCTGCATCCTCCTTAGTCTGCACATCAATGTCAATGACCTCTTTTGAACCTGCAGGGTTAGCTTGATTTTGCAAAGAGACAGGTATATACTTAACTCCTGTTTTATACCCTTTTCCCCGCAGAACTCAAGCATAACCCTGTTTTTAAACTCTGTCCCATTATCTGATCTAATGATTTTTACTTTTTGATTAAGTTGGTTTTCTATCTGTCTTATAAAAGTCTTAAGGATGTCACTAGTCTCATCCTTTTTGGCTAGAAAGAATACCCAACAAAACCTTGAAATTTTCCATCATAACTTTCCTAGTGGGCTAATGAGTTATTGAGAATTGGTAACATGGCACCCAAATGGTCTTATGTAGCTAAGGATTGGTTTGTGGCCAAACAAAAGCTCATAAGGAGTTTTGTTCTAAGGCTTGGTCACCCTTACTCTGTTGAAGGTATAGCAAGCAGTATTTACTGCTTTTGCCCAAAAAGTGGTAGGTAAGTGTGAGTCAGCTAGCATAGTCCTAGCAGCCTCTATAAGGGTCCTATTCATTCTCTCAGCAACCCCATTTTGCTGAGGAGTTCTTGCATTACTAAACTCCTGTTTTATACCCTTTTCCCCACAGAACTCAAGCATAACCCTGTTTTTAAACTCTGTCCCATTATCTGATCTAATGATTTTTACTTTTTGATTAAGTTGGTTTTCTATCTGTCTTATAAAAGTCTTAAGGATGTCACTAGTCTCATCCTTTTTGGAAAAGAAAACCAACAAAACCTTATACATATACAGTACTCCACTAGACATAACTTGCATGGTTGATACTCCTCACAGATGTAGGTCCAAATAAGTCCATATGCAAGGTGTGTAATGGGTGGGTCACATATCTGTCAATCTTGGCCTTACAGGAGGCCTTGTGTTGCTTTCCCTTCTGACAAGCAACACAAGTGTGGTCATTTTTGAAACTCTTGGAAGGTAACCCTCTAACAAGATTTCCCTTCACAAGTGTATTTAAGTTTTTGAAATTAAGGTGACCTAACCTCCTGTGCCACAATTTAGCTTCATCAGATGAGGGGGGGGGGCTTCTGCTAAAAAACATGTAACCTTTTGAAGAATCAACATTTTTCATATCAAAAGTATACATGTTGTGTTGCCTAGGAACTTTAAGAAGGACCTGATTTTCATCAGGCATCTTGAAGTCAGAGGACACCACAAAACACTCTTTTTCAGTAAAAAGTACATTTAGCTTTTTATCACATATCTGTGATATGGAGAACAGATTAAAATGTCCAAGTTCTTTCACAAAAGCCACATCATCAAAAACTAAATTTCCTAATCTAATTGTACCTTTTCCACTGATACTACCTTTACTTCCTCCAAAAGTAACAGATCCCACTTTGGATAGTTCTTGATAATCTTCAAGATGGGCCCTGTTACCAGTCATGTGCCCAATAACAACCATTAATAATTTCTATCAAAAATACCTCTAAGCTCCATATGCTTCATGTATTTGATCGCACAATCAAAAAGAGATTAGTTTCCTCTTGGGACCAGGCTTCATAGGCTTGGGTCCTCCTTGTGGACCTCTAGAGACATTATCATACTTGAATCATGGGGGGTTGGTCCACTAATTGGTAATTGAGATTGGTATTTACTTTCTCTCAAACACAACCTGCTGATGTCTTAAGCAGTGCCCATTTTGCCCTTAACAGCATATTTATTTGACTTGTGTGCTGTATTCCTTGAAAAGGGTCTATTTACAGGTGACCTTTGTTTTGATAAACATTTCTTTGGACTTTTAAGATTCACCTGAGAAAGTTTAGGGCTGGTTTTGTTTGAAGTCTGGTTTGATACTGGTCTATTTACTCTAGCAGTATTAACATGCACACTACCAGAATTAACATTGTGCTTGCCAGTATTAAATCTAGAACTACCAGACTTATTTTGAGTGCCAGCTGAACTAACAGTACTAACATTTACATGACCAGTATTAACATTTACCCTACCAGTTTTAATAGTTTTGCTAGCAGTACTAAGGTTGGGTCTAATGTTACTTAGTTGTACAGGTCTGGGAGTGAACTGATTTGCTTTATTCACCCTGTTAGTGTTAGTCCAGGCCGGTGTGGCTTGCCGAACATCAGCATGAACCACCCTTTGGCTCTTAAGAGCAGCTTCCCTTGCCATCTTCTTCTCATAATAGTCACAGTCCTTAATCAAGTGACTAAGACTTCCACACACAAAACATGGTTTTCTTTCAAAAGAATATCCTGCACCTAAGTCCCTTTCCATTCGTTGATTCCAATTTTGTCTGTTATTTGAAGGAATAGGTGAGGGAGTCACTGGTGTCCTAATTGGTTGCCTAGGAGTTTTTACATGCTGTGCACAACTAGGGACAACTGTCTGTTTGGGTTTAGGCACTTGTGGTTGAGTCTTTTGGGTGGCAATGGTAACCTGCTCAATAGAAGGTATAGGGATATGGTCATGGATAGGGTCATCATTGACTGAATGGTCAGATACAGCTCCTAGCTCCCCATCACTGTCATTGGATGGACAGGTTGAGTAAACAGTGGAACTAGCATCAGACACAGTAGGACTAGGAGATTGAGGTTGAGGTCCATATTTACCATACTCATACAGAGAATCATCTATGTCCTCCTGTTCCCTAGGGGTATAATCACCACTAAGAGGATGGGGGACACCTTTATACTCTACCTGTTTAAATCTGCTGTATAGTGGGATGTCATAATATCCTGCATCTGTTTCCCTAAGAACAAAAATACCTCTACTCATCTCTTCCTCATATCCTAGGACCTCAGCATTTGATTGTATGCCATATCCTAAACCTATCTTAACAGTTGAGCTCATCCCACAATCAATTAGCTTCCAAAGATTTTTAGAAGATGCAAACCAAGAATCAACAATTTTTTGTAAAGCATCTTTGTCCTTGACAGCTTTCATTCCTATTCTTCTATACTTTTTCAGCTTTTCATCTTTTTCAAAAATTTGATTAGCTTGAAAATTTAATTTTTCAGTTAAGGAAGTTTGCTGTTTGTGGGAGGCTCTAAGCTGAGATTCTAATTTCTTAATACCTAGCTTATGGGCAGTCAAGGCAGCTTCCTGGTCACCAAATTCAGATTGCAGTTCATCATACTTAGCTTGAAGAGCATTATATGAATCTAAACACAATTTAGAGCACATGGATACCTCATTATTCACAGTGAAAGCCATTAGAGCATGATTGAGTTCCTCATCTGCAGTTTGCTCTACCCAATTGATCTGACCTTCATCAATGGTCATCAAGGCTTCCTTTTCAGTTCGCACTGGCTTGAAATCCTGACCTCTACCTGCTTCCTGCCTGCTACCTTCCTTTGAACCTTTAAACTTGCACTCCCTGGCAAAATGCCCAGTATTGTGGCAATTGAAACATTCTACTTTTCTCTTATCAAATGCCACATGCATTTTTCCATCCACTCTTGGCCTTCTGCCTGTCTTCTTGTAGAACTTCTTAATCTTCATAGCAATCTGCCAATTTATATCCATTTCTTCTAGATCCAGATCATCAATTTGATCAAGGTCTTCATGTATCAAATCCACATCATCAGCATTTGTGGCTAGAAAAGAATGGATAACTTCATCAGCAAGACCAGGAGTAGCAGTTGGTGTTGCTTTGGAAGAGGAAGTGGTATAAGAACTATAACTTCCTGAGCTGTGGCTTGGCTTATGCTTGCTGGAAGAGGCTTTGGCTTGTGATAGAAAAGCCACATTATCAGATGTAAGGGAAGAAGATGATGTCTTTTGGATGTCTTGTTCAAAGACACTCAGATTATTGTATAAATCATCTATTGACAGTGTGTCAATATTCTTCTTCGTTCTCATTGTCATGGCTAGACTGTCCCACGCAGGAGGAAGGGACCTCAAAAACTTGTGATTTGCGTCTTCATCTGACACACCAGCACCAAGGGCATCCAACTGTGATAGGAGTTTTTGGAACCTATCATACCCTTTCTCTAAGCTTTCCTTAGACGAGATAGTAAATGCCTCAAACTGTTGTTTCAAAACAGCTTTTTGCATTTTCTTCGAGTTCGCATTACCACCAAACCGTGTCTTGATGGCTGCCCAGATCTCTTTGGCATCATCCATGCCATGAAAACGTCTGAGATGATCTTTTGGAACAGCCATTAGCAGTAGTGTTCTAGCTTTCCTTTCTTTCTCATCAGCAAACTGTTCTTCCTGTGTGGCTGGAGGAAGAACCCTGTATACACCATCCTTACCTTTGGTGACTCGCTTCTTTGAGTTCCCATTCTGAATCACTTTCCAGACCTCATTATCTATATACTCAAGATAATGTTCCATCTCCATCGCCCACGTATCATAATCATCTTTTTGGAGGACGGGCAGTTTAATGTTTGAAAGTGTATTTGTGGTGATTATTTGTGGTGGTTTAGCAGGAGCATCTCCTTTGTTGGTTGCTGGTACAGATCCATCCAAAGATGCATCATCATGAAGAGAAAGTTCCTCATCATCATGAAGAGAAAAATTATCGTTTGCAGATTGAGACATGATTATTTGATTTGGTGGAATAAAAGGTTTTGATCTATGTTCAATCTTGTGCAAAGTCCCTTTAGTGGCTCTGATACCACTTGTAGGTCCTTATAAACAGGATCTGAATGAGCCTTTACAGTCCTTTGAATAAATCCAAAGATACTATAAGAGACAATGACTGTGAATATAAATATTGACGCGGAATATCAATACTTATACCAAGACGAACACAAGAACAAATACTAAAATTGCTATTACTATTACTATTTGATTGTGAATACTCAATCAACTGATATGTTTACAATACTATTCTACGTTCCTTTTATAAGCATAAGGAACCCTAAAGCGTTAAGGAGATATGCTTATCTCTTCCTAGATTAACGCTATATTGATAACTATTACTATATTACAACCAGACGTAATCAACTGACCAAAGCAGTATTAACTGTAATACTGCCAGACTTAAGTTAATTGCTGGGGCTGACTTTATACTTGCTCTTCCAGATTAACTTCTAGCCTACAGTACTAACTTTTTTCTATCAGTAACTAAATATAACTAACAGACTTAACTTTAATACTAACAGTATTAAGTCTGTTTACAATATTTTCCTAAACATTTTTTAATAAGTGCGACGCACTTCCCTTTGAAGAAATTAAATGATACCAGCATTAACTCACCAAGTGCGCCACACTTATTCCTAAGTGCGCCGCACTTCTGCCCTATTTTAGCCTATAAAAGGAGGCCTTGGCTCCCTCATTTTACACACCATCACACACACAAACCTCAATTCGTTTAGACACCTTTAGCAAAGGTGTTTTTGGTGTTCTTTGGCATAACAAACCATGATCCAAACCACCATTCTTACCTCATCACCCTCATCGACTACCACACTATCCATTCATAAATTTCAGATTTTAATCCATCCAAGGAGGTGTTAGTGAAGTGTAATTTGAATCTATAAGCGATTGTGACAGAATTGTTCATAGTTTCCGGGTTTTGCTTTGAACATAATAAAGTGTTCTTGGGAAATTCTTGTGAAATCACCATCATTTGCTCTTGGAATTTGGTATAATCTTGTTTATCCTTTGAATATGATTATTATTGAATTGTTTGAGTTCATAATGTGTTTTATTACTTCTTTGATTATGGAGTAGTAATCTTATGTTTGTTTGGGCATTTTATGATCTTGGATATGGAGCGTTTGGATATGTGTTTATTGAATTGGTAAAACATATTTTATATAAGAAAATAGGCCGAAATGGTTCTTTTATACATGTGTTCTATCAATCCATCTAATATATTGATTATAATAACTTATAAAGGCCGAAAGGATTTGTTGTTATTAATCGATATAATCACTTGTTATATTTAAAGGCTGTAAGGATTTGTAACTTGTGATATCTTTATTCTCTAACTTATAAACACTATCCTAAACATATCATTATCTAAGTGAACATTTCATAAACAAACATACCTTAATCATTTGATTGAATCATATTTTATTGCTTTCTTTGCATTATTCGATATATGCTTGTCTTGGTTAATTTGATCCGTGACAATCTTATTACCCTTAGCACCTTAATTACAAACTGTGAAAACTTCAATTCCCGTGGAACGACCTGGACTTACCTAGAAGCTATACTATACACGAACGGGTATACTTCCCGAGTGTTGTGTTTTTAGTAAAAATCGGTATTTCTAGTATTATAAATTTAAAGCTTGGAAAACACACATCAAGATGTTTAAAAA
>BQNB010002880.1:57119-72574 GCA_026074375.1 Tanacetum coccineum
GCTAGTATTAAAGCTGCCCCATTCGAGGCACTTTATGGCCAAAAGTGTCGGTCACCTGTGTGTTGGGCTGAGGTCGGAGATGCTCGGCTCACCGGTCCAGAACTTGTTCATGAAACCACCGAGAAGATTGTACAGATCAAGCAGAGAATGCAAGCTGCTCGTGATCGCCAAAAGAGTTTCAAGTTGGTGATCAAGTTATGTTAAAACTATCACCTTGGAAAGGGGTCGTACGTTTTGGAAAACGGGGAAAGTTAAACCCGAGGTATATCGGACCTTTCAAGGTGTTAGCCAAAGTGGGAACCGTTGCTTATAGACTCGAACTACCACAACAGTTAAGCAGGGTTCATAGCACATTTCATGTATCCAATCTAAAGAAGTGTTTATCTGACGAGCCATTGGCGGTTCCGTTAGATGAAATACACATTGATGATAAACTCCACTTTGTTGAAGAACCAGTGGAAATCTTGGAGCGTGAGATCAAGAAGCTAAGGCGAAGTCGTATTCCCATCATCAAAGTTCGATGGAACTCCAAGAGAGGTCCAGAGTTCACATGGGAACGCGAAGATCAGTTCCGAGGAAAGTATCCGCACCTCTTCACAAAAACCACACCCTCGAAGAATGTTGCATCTTGAGCCTTGGGACAAGGCTCTCCTAACGGGTGGAGACTGTAACATTTCTCATTTTCAGGTTATTTTCAACTTTAATAAATTCCATTATTTATTTTTAGAGTTTTACGCGTTCGCTTTTAATTATTATCTTATAGTTAAATCGCGTAAACTAAAAATCAATGATCAATGTAAACGGACATCAAACAAATTAAAGTTGACATCAAGCAAGTGTTATATGATTATTAGGAGTATAATTTATAACATTTCATAATTTATTTTTGTTGGTTACGTAAAACGCTTACGTTTCGCAATAAATTACTTTCGGTCGCACCCGGAAGCACCTTTACCTATCTACGCTTAAACAAATACCCACGTTTATACCCAATACTCAAAATTTAATTATTTTTCTCACCTATATCATATTAGAACCGGACTTGAGCTTTTACCCATGAATTAAATCATTTAATCTTTGTAAAATCCTTTTTACAACTTGTAAATCTTACACCATTTGTACTTGGACCCAATTACCTAAAGATTGGCATGTCATGGTACCCTAAACCCCCCTCCAAACCGTGGCCTCCTCCTTGGGAGGAGGAGAGCTCTTACAAGGTTGTCCTTTAAACCATGAGCTCCCATGGTTTCATTTAGGTACTTCCATGGTTTTCTACTTCCTATATAAAGCAAGCCCTAACTCCTTATTACTCTTACACTTTCATAAAAGAAAAATCCAAACAAACTCTTCCTCTTTTCTCCCTCAAACTCACGGCACACTATAATCTTTTAGGGTTTCATTTTTCTTTTGCATCCAAGGCAATCCAAGCATTCAAGTGTTCATCCTAAGACTACCTAAGACTACTCAAGGTGTTGGGAAGCTTGGATTCGGGTTTAACAAGGATTAATCAAGAAAACATATTTAGGGTTTTCTTGATTAGGGTTTTGGTTTTGAAGGCTTGATTGTGGTTTACATCTCGTGTTCATCATCCTACTTGATTCCTATAAGGTCTATTTAAAGTTTTCAATACTCGTTTATTAATTTCCTATTGTTTTCATATTTGTTGCATTAGTTAATCACCACCTAGTTTTATTTTAAAGTTATATAAAGCTTATGATGATTTCATATGGACAAAGGACATGGACATTTAGAGGACTAAATACATGTGATATATATGGTACAACACTTGGTAAATTCGTGGGAACGCGAAGATCAGTTCCGAGGAAAGTATCCGCACCTCTTCACAAAAACCACACCCTCGAAGAATGTTGCATCTTGAGCCTTGGGACAAGGCTCTCCTAACGGGTGGAGACTGTAACATTTCTCATTTTCAGGTTATTTTCAACTTTAATAAATTCCATTATTTATTTTTAGAGTTTTACGCGTTCGCTTTTAATTATTATCTTATAGTTAAATCGCGTAAACTAAAAATCAATGATCAATGTAAACGGACATCAAACAAATTAAAGTTGACATCAAGCAAGTGTTATATGATTATTAGGAGTATAATTTATAACATTTCATAATTTATTTTTGTTGGTTACGTAAAACGCTTACGTTTCGCAATAAATTACATTCGGTCGTACCCGGAAGCACCTTTACCTATCTACACTTAAACAAATACCCACGTTTATACCCAATACTCAAAATTTAATTATTTTTCTCACCTATATCAACTAAGAACCGGATCTATACCTTTACCCTTGAATTAAATCCTTTAATCTTTGTAAAATCCTTTTTACAAGTTGTAATCCTTACACATAATGTACCCTAAGCTCATAATTCAAGTAATTGTCAAATCCTTGTACCTCCCCCCCTCCAAACCGTGGCCTCCTCCTTGGGAGGAGGAGAGCTCTTGCAAGCTTGTCCTTTTACCACTTATACATCCCATGGTTTCATTTAGGTACTTTCATGGTTTCCTAATCACTACATAAAGCAAGCCCTAGCTCCTTATCTCTCTTTCACTTTCATACAAGAAAAATCAAGCACAAAACCCTCTCTATTCTCCCTCAAACTCACGGCACACATATAAACTTTTAGGGTTTCATTTTAATTTTCCATCCAAGGTATTCCAAGCATTCAAGTGTTCATTCTAAGGTTACCTAAGACTACTCAAGGTGTTGGGAAGCTTGGATTCGGGTTTAACAAGGAATTATCAAGAAAACATATTTAGGGTTTTCTTGATTAGGGTTTTGATTTTAAAGGCTTGATTGGGGTTTACATCTTGTGTTCATCATCCTACTTGACTTCTATAAGGTCCATTTAAAGTATTTAATATTCATTCATTCATTTTCTATTGTGTACATGCTTGTTGTATAAGTTAATCACCACCTAGATTCATTTTAAAGTTATATAAAGTACTTGATGATTTCATATGGACAAATGACATGAACATTTAGAGGACTAAATACATGTAAGATATACGGTACAACACTTGGTGAATTTATGGTGCAAAGTCTTTAAGTAAAAATAAATACAAACTAACTTGTTTAATTAAAAACCCTAATTATCTTTTATGGCTACTGTTGAATTCGAACCATAAACCCTATGTTTTATATTTTATAAAAATAGTGCTCTTTATAAGGATCGTGAGCATGTAAGGAACTCGAAAAACGGGATTATAACGAACAAGTTATGAATTTTACGAGTTATATATAATTAATTCTATAAAAAAACAATTTTTATAAACTGTTATGAACAGTAAATACTACTGTTCATCAGAGGTAAAAATTCTATAAATATAATATTTGGATAAAATTCCTTAATACGAACCCACGGACATAAAGAACTCGAAAAACGGAATTATAACGAACAAGTTACGTATTTTACAAGTTATATATAACTAATTCTATAAAAACAATTTTTATAAACTGTTATGAACAGTAAATACTACTGTTCATCAGTGGTTTAAAATTTTATAAATATAATATTTTGATAAATTTTCTTAATACTAATCCAAGGACATAAGGATCTCGAGAAACGGTGTTATAACGAACGAATTATGATTTAAACAAGTTACATATAATTAGTTTTATAAAAATAATTTTTATAAACTGAGATGAACAGTAAAAAGTTACTGTTCATCAGAGGGTTTAATTTTATAAATATGACGTTTTGATAAATTACTTTAATACGGAGACGTGGACATAAGAAACGTACGAAACGGAGTCGAAACGATAAAGATATGAAGTTTTAAAACTCGCGCGCATTACTTTTATTTTTATACAATCTTTTATAAAACAATTAATTTAATAATGAAATATCATTATTAAATCATACATTTTTACAAACGATGCATTAGTAAACGAAAATAATATTTTCTTACGGACACAAGTACACACACTTTCATTTAACAAAGTACGAGTTAATTATTGTTTTAACTTTTAAATAATTAATAAAAACTATTAGGTGGTGGTGTAGCTATGCAATATGTGACGCTTTATTTATATGAAATACATTATACTCATACGGCCTATAATTAATTAGGTTGCATTCATATTGCCGAGGCGATTCACTTACTTGATTTAGATAATCAATCATTCACTTACGGTGAGTTCATAGCCCCGCTTTTATACAACTACATTGTTTTACAACTTTGGGGTGAGAAACATGCATTGTTTTACATTTGGACGCAAGTACTCTTTTAAACATATTACGAGTTGGCCTAAGTAGCTAAACCCACTATTGCCCACCCTCATGAACTGTCAATTGCTAGTTAGCGAGCGCGAATGTTATGAATAGATCTATTTGGGATTGACATCCCCGTTCGGGTGAGTAGCGCTCATCAGTTTCGGAGGGACCGAAACAACGAACGTATACATGTCGGAACAATTTGGATGTTGCGGGTTGAACATCTTGCATACATATATGTCGAGCTTCGGTGTCATGAACTTAGTGCACTCGTAATTACTTTTGAGATATTGTATGTGATACATGTCTTACATTGGAAATCTTATGGTCCTACTTTTATACATTTACTAAACCTGTGAATTCACCAACTTTATGTTGACGTTTTAAAGCATGTTTTTCTCAGGTCAATAAGGTACAAGAAACAAGGATACATTGGTGATCACCATTTTGGAGTCATTACTATAAAGATTTGGATGCATTACATTTTGGGAATATTTGTTATGTCTTAAAATCTTTACTTTTCATGGTTGAACAATATTAGCTTCGGGCTATTGTAACAAACAAGTTTATTTAATCCAATGTATCAATTTTTAACGACTCATATAGAGGTCGTTCTCTTATCTTGTGCTATTGATCTATGAAGTAACACTCTCCAACCCATATTCCGTTGTGACCCATTTTGGGGGTGTTACATTTAGGGTCGTAGTTCGTTAGAACGACCCTCCTTATACCCCTCTTTGAGTTTGTTTATCTTTCAAAGGTAAACCGTACCTCGCAAGTGATACAAAAGGCAAGTTTTTGATCTTTTGTTCGGGAACTTATTAATGATAATACTTTAGTTGAAAGCATTATATTGATGGTGAATTTTATTTCTTTTTATGGAAAATATTTTTATATTTTTGGTTTTTTTATATGAAAATAAGTAAAATGACTTCTCACGGAAGGATCTTCAAGAGCATTAATCGTCAAGACGCAACAACATTCGCTAATACAATCCTCCATTGTCGGTGGCGCCGGCGCCAAAAATTGTTTGCACAATAAGAATGGTTATATATATATATTATACATATATATAGTTAGTATTAGTATATATGTATATTATTAGTATACATATATACATATATATATATTAATTAATTATACTAGCAAATTTCTACAAATTACCGCTTGACCAAGGGTAAACTATGTCAAGAATCTACAAAGTAAAGAAAATCAATATATGACGGTAAGTAGTGATTCTAGGGTTCGTTTATCCCCAACGAGGAATGCAATGGAAAGTCGTTTGTCGGTTTGATATTTGATGCTTGAATGGAACAAATATTTTGATTGGTTTTCTAAATCTACGGGAAAATTAATGTAATATACACTAAAAACACAAATTTAAACTAAAAACGCTGAAGAACGGGGAATCTACAGATACTGACTTAAAATACCCCTATTTATCAAAAATTAATACCCTAAAATGATATTTTTAGACGCCTTTTATACAGTCCTAATTGGACTAAAAATTTAAGAGGTAAAGAAAACTAAACCAAAAACGAAAGCAATTTGTAAGCTTCGAAAACACGGAAAAAAGTGCGTGAAGCGGGATTCAATTCCTGTTGCTTGTATAAAATCGAAAAATTTGTAAAATATTTAAGCTTGAAAACACGAAAAAGGTGAACGGGATTCAATCCCGTTCTTTATAAAATCAAAATTTAAAATTTTAACCCTACGAAAGCAATTCTAATTTTCCTAGGTCTTAAATGATAAAAGAAAATTTTCTAAAAAAGAATTAGATTTTTTTGATTTTTTTATAATTTTTTATGAATTAAAAACGAATTTAATCTAAATTAAATATTAAAAATACTAAACGTATTATGAAAAATCTTAAAAAATTACAAAAAATAGTTTAAACAGTGCTGGATCTAAGAAAAATAAAAGGGGTAACACAGCTTATTAAAATAAGCTGTTAAAAAGCTTAAACAGCTTATAAGCTAAAAAGACAAAAAAGGTTATAAAAGAATAAATAGTGCAAACTTAAACGGAAAAGACCCAAGGGCAGACTGGTGAGTGTGTGTTGTGTTAAAGCGTTTGGTGAGTGGGTAGAGGTCCCGAGTTTGAGCCCTGCTTACTTGGGACTTCCCCTATTCCCAAACGTTTTTGTTTTCCATTTTTTTACAACTTTTTAGATAAGCAATAAATAAGCAAGTTTTACAAATACACCTTTTTTAGAAACCACAAATAAGCACACAAAATAAGCTGTTAAAGTGACAGAGTGCTTAACTTAAAATAACTAAACCTGTTTGCATTTTTTAGTCAAAATAAGCAAAGAGAAAAAGGGAAATAAGCTAAAATAGGCTATAAGCTACACCTAATAAGCTCTATAGAACACAAATAAGCAAATGAGATAAACTAAATCTAGCTTAAAATGATATAATACTTAAAAAGCTTTAAAACTTAAAATTTCAAACTAAAAGTGCAAATAAGCTCAAATAAGCTATATCCTAAGTAAAATAAGCTAAAATGAGCTAAGACTAACCTAATAAGCATAATTAAACCTAAATTAAGCAGAAACAATAAGCAAATAAGCTTAAATAAGCAAATGAGCGTTTTAGCTCACAACTATTAAGCAAACAGCCAAGAGGAGACTTTTTGAGCTTAATTTTAAGCTACAAAACAGATCCTTATGGCTTAGCAACTTATAAGCCTTTAAAGCTTATCCAAAAAGCTACTTAAATCAACAATCAGAAAGGAGTTTGAAAATGAAATAATCCCTTAAAAGGGCTTATGAAAAAGCTGTCTACTCAGATTACAACACGTAAGAAATTTTTCAATCTTTACAAAGCCCTAGTTTTGAGCTTAAAAATAAGCCAACAAACAGATCCTTATGGACATAAAACCTACAAACAGATTAAAATTGGACCTCAAAGAACAAGTAGCAACAATCGGAAATCATTTTGAAATTAAGAAAAAGCCACAGTATGCAAATCAAAAAGCTGTTTTTCAAACTTTCTAACACTTAGTAAATTTTTGACAGAATTTGTAAAAATACAACCAAACTTGCAAACCTCTTTGACTTGGTTTATAACTTGTTTAGAGACTCTAATGAACACAAAAACATCACACAAATCTTGACTAACAAAGTCTATCCTTATGAATTGATTAAACTTGCTAAATGTCCATAGTTTTAAACAACTTTTTAAAACCTTAAAATTAAGTTTTAACACTTAACAACTTATGAAAACTTGCTTTTGTTGTGAATTCAGGCTCAACTAAGATGACTCAAAGGGTAAAACAAGATTTTGACCCATTTTCACCCATGAAAACAGTTAAACCAAACACCCCTTTAAGTATTAAAAACCAATTTTAAGCTAGATTAAGGCTGATTTAAACCACAACTTGCCAAGACCAGATATTGAACAAGTAAAACAGACAATAATAAGCAAGTTTCAACAACAGTTAAGCACTTAAATTAGCTAGAATAGATTATGCTACTTTAAGCTAATTTAAGATAGAATTTAAGAGAAACTTGCACAAAAGATTTTTAAACTACAAGAAAGCATTCATAAGCATTAAATAACATAAATAAGCAACAATAAGCAACTACAAACAAGAAATAAGCACTAATGAGCAGTTGAATAGTAAATAAGCTTTAAATGGAAAATTGGAAACTTACAAAGCCTTTACTCAAAACAGGGCAAATAAGCTCAAATGAGCTTTGTCTGCAAGCTCTAGCTTGTTTAAAACAAGCTAGTAAGAGTCCATAAGCCCATCCTTTTCTGGCTAATCATCCAAAAGAAGCTGTGGTATTTTGGGGTGATTTCTTTTTGGTGAAATTTTCTTAAGTACTTAACCTTTTAAATTACTTAATGTAAACATATTATATAAGAGTTATTTAAGAGCTTATAGTGAGCTTTTAAAACACTTTTAGAACACAAATGACATTAATTAAGAAAACAGGATTTTAACATAAAACTTAAGTTTCCTTAAAGAAAGATTACAAGATTTGAATTAAAAAGTACAATGAGCTAAATGTAAACTAAAACTAAGCTGTAAAATAAAACTAGATAGATGCCTTACAATGAGTCCTATTTATATAAAAGCTAAGAAGGTTCTAGGATGTGTGCTATCCATCGTAAAGAGGGACGGGAGGTGTGCTTTGTTGTGTAGGACTTCAAGACATTCATCTTAGGCCATTAAATTTGAGTTGAGCCCAAGTTTCTATGATTCTCACCCTTTGATCTTTTGTCATTTTACCCTTTGACGAATGGGGGATTATGTGCTAGCCAAGGTGGCAAATTGGCGCATTATGTGGAGTGGGGGAAGTAGGGATATGAATGTTTTGGGTTTTGTGGAGTAGGAGGGCTTTGACTATTATTCGGAAAGGAACAACACGATTTGTGTGTCAGCTGAGGGAGATAAACAGTACCATTGGTGCTTTTTTTACTTTGAAAATATAATGGCAATTGGCAAAAATGGTCCCTCAAAGTGTGTATAACTATTGTAGTACACGTCCTTATACTTGGCATCTTTGGCCCTTGAAGTGATAGATGTTTGCACTGTTAGTCCTTAAAGAACTAACGGTGTAAAGGTTAAAAGAGGTTGGGTTAACAGGTTTGTTATATGGGGGTTTGGGCTTTTGTACTTGGGCCGAGTTATAGAAAAGAGGACTTGGGCTTTTTATAAGTCTTTAAGGCTTATTAAGTCTTTATAATGTTTAAATGGGCTGACCCGGATCCGCCTTTGACTTTGACTTTTTGACTTTTGGCTTTGATTTGACTTTTTTTTCACGCTCTTTCCGTTCTCGCTCGGTTTTGTCCGTTTTGGCTTTGATTTTGTCCTTTCTTAGATATCCGTTACCTGCACAATATAGATGCAAAACATACAAATACAATGTATTTTTGGTACGTTTTTGGTCATTTAAGCACATTTTTAATGGTCAAAGGTATGTGTAGTTAAGCACATACCAAAATCCCCCATACTAAGATATTGCCGTGTCCTCACGCAATGCTATAAGTAAACACTTAAGAAACTAAGAATCTCGATCCCCCTCGACTAATTAAATCAAAAAGTAGCTAAGTGTTCATCAAGGAGAATTAAAGAATCAATAGCTTTGAAAAGCCCCGTTTGTACCATTCTTAAAGATATACACTTATTCCTACACATATTTTTGTATTTTTCCTTTTTCTTATTTTTTTAGATTTTTCTTTTTAAGCAACTAACTAACATATTTGACTTTCGTTATTTTCATAACCGTTAGAGATCATAGAACAAGACGCATTTCAATCCTAAAATGCCCCAAAAAGGATAAATTCAATCGAATCCTGACTATTCACTGTTCCAAACAAGCTTAAAACGAAATACACCGTTAAATATCAGTAGATGCTAACACTACTCATATTTGTAGACTTTTAACTTTTCACTCCCGAACAATTATAATATCTTAGGTGATGTGCCATTTTGATTTCAAACCATGGATCAACTTTTGCAAAATTAATATGCTTCACATTCCACACTAGAATAATGAGTTTGAAGCGAGATCATCTATGTATCGACTTTCGTCTCGCACAAATTCCAAGTCCAAACCTTGCTGCAAAGTACCATGCTTTTTTGACACCCCACATAGACTAGTATCGGGACTCACGGACCTTCGATTTCAAAAACTTTTAGGTTTCCCGTATATACATAGCTTATTTAGAAAAATCACAACTTAAAATGAAATAGTCTTAGTTCAAAAGCATATTTAAAAGGCTGCAATTTGTAACCCTCACCTGTTTACATCGGTTGTGAGCCGGCAAGATGCAGCAAACTTTTATCAGTCTCAGATTATTATTCACACTATGGGCTTTCTTTAGAAGGCTGCAACATCGGTTGTGAGCCGGCAAGATGCAACAAACTTTTATCAGCCCACAATTTATAATTATTATTACCACATTTTTCATCATCATTTTTTTTATATTACCATGATATAGAGAAAATTCCGTTTTAGAAAATTTAAGTATAAATTTGAACTAAGACAAAAATTATTATTGACTACATCTCAAAAATTGTTGATTTAAGTTTAATTTTCAAAAATAGCACGTATTATTAGTCCGATTAGAAGCTTATGGGAGAAAAAGCCACAAATTACACACATGAGCTCTTAAGATTTCCAAATAATCCTTGTTTAGCATCTAACTCATAATTAACTCTATCATTTTTCGTCCTTCGCGAAGATCCGCGAACGCTTAGTCTAAAAGTTAAGGAACAAGCTAGAGCTCAACACGCTCGATCGAGTCAAAATTTATTCTTATTCTACCCAGCAGGAAAGTCAAAATTGTGACAAAACACTTATTTTATTTTTGAAAATTTTTAAATTTTTTCATTTTTTTGAAATTTTGGTGGTAAAAACGGGATTACGTGAAAACAACGACTGCAGGCACAATCAAATCGATAGATCCCCCCATACTAGAACTAAACATTGTCCTCAATGTTTTAAGAAGGGTCTCTACGTAAATCTAAGGCCGTTTATTAAGTATGCCAAAAGAAAAACGTTAGTCGATAAGATTAGGATATTGGATTCCCAACATGAAGCTGAGGATGTGAAGCTCGAGTGATCGAAGGACAAAACCGCGAGCACGAGAGGCTTCAAAAATCCAGGACAATCCTGGACAATCATCACAAAAACACAAGCATACGAGAATGGAAGAGGCGAGCCTCCTCACAACACAAAACACTTATTCATTAATAAAACTAAGGGATAAGCATGGGTTGCCACCCACGAAGCGCTTATTTTTGTTAACCGAGTCTTGAGCCTGACTCGACCTCGAATTCATTGGTCCATGGGGGAGCAAGTGGAAGATAAAATCTCCATCGGACTTTCATTCAAGTGGTTTGGATAAACATTGAATTTCATGAAAGTTCCACTCCGATGAGATACACTTGGCATAAAAGAATGATAAACGGAGATGCCGGGGTCAAAAATGGTATCTTCATTCCCGCAAGAGAGAAGATATGGTGGAGTAACGGGATACGTGAGAAAAGGAAGAAAGATCCATACAACATATGCCAAGAGAGGAGATTGGTCATCCTCGAATGGTAAATTCACATTTGTCATAGAAGAAAGGTTCTCACGAATCCCGGAGTCAACAATTTATAGTCAACTCACCCGGATCGGGCTCACTCTTAAAAATAGAAAACAATCATACTCTAGTGGGATATGAGTGAGCAAGTTCATCGGCGAACTCCTCATGATAAAAGTCACTCCTATCGGCAGGAGGAAACGGATCATTCGAAAGATCAAAGATAAACAAATCATATTTAGAAAGAGAAATATCAGAATGAGTAGTGGTACTGCCACTACTATTCTCTTTAAATATGATTGTCATCAAAATAGAAAGCTTCATAATCCGGAAGAGAATAATCCCAGGAACGAAGTAGTGGTACTGCCCACTCTATCTCTTCCAATTCAAAGCAGAAATGAAAGTTTCAGATTCAGGTATAGAATTATCAAAGGTGTTAGTCTCCTTCAAGAAAGAGTTAGAAAATATGGAGGGAGACTTGGTCACAAAATCAGAAGATGGAGGTGGATTAGAATTAATTGCTTCGATCATAGCAATGAGAATATTGATTTTTGATAATTTTTCACGAAGAATATTATCCTCAATCTCTCCACCTTCCGTGTGAAAATCCTTCACCTCCTCTAAGCTAACGAGCTCAGAATCGGGAGGTGATGCCTCAACATAATCGATGTCGTCAATAGAGAAAGAATCGTCATCAATCGAAGTAGAATCATTGTTAGAATCGGAGAAGAAACCCTCAAAATTGTTCTTTTGAAATGTCAAGAGGTGGAGAAATTATCACGTAAAAGGCACCATCACACATTTTGTCAGGAATTTACCACGGACTCACTTGGATTTTGGGACCAAGGTACTCTTAACACTAGACTTTATTACTTCGTCGATTCCGTTTCTGGAATAGTGTCAAGATGCTCGTCCCCCATACTTAGAGAGTTATCAGGCTCCTCGGTTGATAAGTCGGGTGTGATTTCAATGGTATACTCATCGTCATCGTCATCATCGTAGCAAATAGGAATCTTCCAATATCAATTTTTAGCCGCTTGTTCTTCCGAATCGCTTTTTCTTATTTCCTTCTTTGGCATATTTGACCATATCATTAACATATTTGTGGTCATTTGCTCCATATAGCTTTTTGAGAATTGAGAAGCTCATTTTAAGCATTGAAGATAGGATGATTGACGGTATATTGCGGGGGTTGAAATTGGTCAAAACTGAAAGAATTAGAATCATAGCACGGATTAGGCTCGTAATAATTTTGATTCATCGGTTGACATTGAAAAGTCTCATGAGGACCCCCACAATCTTCACAACAAGGATATTGTTGTGGAAAACTCGGTGAAGTTTGGGGAAAATAATCAAAGTTTTGATTGAAACACGGGTCCTGATTGTAGACAAACGGGACTTGAGGTGGACAATCGTAACCATGATGGGCATCGTTCCCACATAACTCACAAGAGTATGGCACGTATTGGGGTTGTGGAGGTGGGTTAAAAACGTTAGGAGAATCATTGACAAAATTAGGAGTGGAATCATAAGTGAATGAATTTCCATCTCCAGAATAGCATGTCGGATCGAAACTTGGCAAAGTTTGTGGGAGCTCATCAATGGTTTGATTGTTGCATGGTTCCGGATTAGAGATAATCAGAACTTTCGGTGGACAATTATAGCCATAATGAGCACCATTCCCACAAGACATGCAAGTACATCATTGACAAAAGATATCTTCTAATGAATCACCACACTCGTAACAACAATGGTGGTCAATTAGTGGAGGACTTTGTGAAACATTTTCGGAAATATTTGGAGAATCATTTAAAGAATTCAGATTCGGATTATTTCCATATCTTGAAGCACAAATCAAACAAAGTCCTTTGCTAAGACCACTTCCACACCTCATGCAAGTACATCGTTGACAAAATTCACCATCTCCTAACACATCTTTACAATGAAAGCAATGACGTTGGTTGGACGAAACCGTGTGGGGATGTGGTGGTGAGTCGGGAGCTTTATTAGAATCATGAACAAATTTGCCAACGGAACTCATATTCGAACAACAACATTCTTTATTATACAAAGATCCACAAGACGAGCATTCTTTAATCGTGTAAAGGGGATTTAAACGATAGTCGAATGACGCCATAAGAATTAAAAATAGAGGGATAAAAAGAGGAATTAAATGACAAAGAGGTTAAAGGAGATTATTTTTGGATTTTTAAGTTTTTTTAAACATCATATTTTATTAATGGACAAAACAAGATTGAATAACTTAAACCAATAATCAACTTGTTTCACGGTAGCTCTTTAAAAGAAAAACACACAAAGGAGCAGAGGAGCGGGAAAGTGCGAAGCTATTAAAAACCTTTCTCCTTTAGGGTCGTAGTTCCTCGGAACAACCCTCCTTATACCCCTCTTATAGTTTGTTTATCAATCAGAGGTGAGCCGTACTTAACAAGTGACACAAAGGCAAGTTTTAAATCTTTGGTTTGGGAACTTATTACGATAATGCCTCAGTTGAGAGCATTATATTGATGATGATTTTTATTGATAATTAAGGATAATGTTTTTATATTTTTGATTTTTCTTGTTTTTATATACTAATAAAAGAAAATGAAAAATATTTTTGTATTTTTATATTTTTATAAAGAAAATAACTTCACAAGGAAGGGTCTTCAAGGCACAACAAACTTCAACTCGATAATCGTCTCACGGCCTCCCCGGCAGCGGCGCCAAAAATTGATCGATCCCTTTTGGTATATATAAATAAATATATAAATACGTAAGGATACTATCAATAATAGTAGAGATAAGTATTCCGTGAGGCTTTCAAAAGATTTCACTTTTATCCAAAGCAAAACCCTAAAAACCTACCCGGGTCGTTTCCCGACGAGGCGTGCAATGGAAAGTCGAGAGTCGGTTTGATATTTGATGTTTGAATATAACAAGGCTTTGAGTGGGTTTGGTTTTCTAACTCTACGGGAAAAAGCAATTAAAAGGCAAGCTACACTAAAACGAAAGCAATTACGAAATTAAAAACGAAAACGGGAACGTAAAAACGCGACTTAAAAAAAACTAAATTATCAAAATTTAAACCTAAAATGATTTTTTAACTTTTAATAAATCCTAAGTGACTAAAATTCAAGAACAAAGAAAAGTAAACCAAAAACGAAAGCAATTAAAGTTAAAAACGCGAAGAAAACGAGAACGGGATCGAAACCCGTTCTTTAAAAAATGAAATTGTGAAATTTTAACCCTACGGAAGCAAATTTAATTTTCCTAAGTCCTAAATGGTAAAAGAAAATTTAAAAAAAAGATTTATATTTTTTTGATTTATATTTTATTTAATATGAATTAAAAACTGATTTAATGAAATTAAATGATTAAAAATACTAAATTAATTCCTAAAAATCTGAAAAATTCAGGGAAAGTAGATAAAACAAAGTAGAATGCAGGAAAAATAAATGGGGTGCAACAGCTTATCAAATAAGCTACGAAATAAGCTAAAATAGGCTGTTTGCTCAAATGGCCAAAAAGGGCTTATATATTAAATGTTGCATGAAATAGCCAGATGGCCCTACTGGTGCTAATGGTTAGTGTGTGTGTTGTTTGGGACGTGTGTGTGCAAAGGGAGAGGTCATGGGTTCGACCCCCATGCCTCTCCTTTTTTTGAAAACATTTTTTTTACTTTTTCTTGTTTTTAAAAACTTGAAGTACAGTAAAAAATAAGCAAAAAAAAGAATGACAGAAAACTATTTTTTACACTAAGTGAAAAAGCATAGCTGTTTAGCCTTTTTTAACATAATAAGGAAATGAGAAAAGGAAAATAAGCTAAAACGGATAAAGTTCTAGACCTAATAAGCATGTAAGATCAAAAATAAGCAAAGAAATTAAGCTAAACTAAGCTAAAAAGACAGAAAGACTTAAAGGCTTATTATATTTTAAACTAAGAATGCAAATGAGCTCTAATAAGCTCTATCCTAAGTAAAATAAGCTAAACCTGACTAAAACTAACCTAATAAGTAGAGCTAAATCTAAATTAAGCAATTTCAGTAAGCCATAAGCTCAAATAAGCAGATAAGCTTTTGGCCAAAGTTTTTAGCCAAACAGCTAAAAGGGCATTTTTGAGCTTATTTTTAAGCACTTAAAAGGATCCTTATGGAAAAAAGACTTGTATATTCTTAAAGGCTA
>BQNB010002880.1:75944-117471 GCA_026074375.1 Tanacetum coccineum
GAAGGTAAACCTCTTATAAGATTTCCTTTAACCAATTTATTCATGGTTTTAAAATTTAAGTGACCAAGCCTTCTATGCCAAAGTTTAGATTCATTAGATGTGGCTATTGCAAAAAGGCAAGTTAAACCTCCTTTAGGAACTATGTTCTTTAAATCAACACTATACATATTGTTCTTTCTAGGAACTCTAAGTAAAACTTGACTTTCATCAATTAACTTAAAGTCTGGAGATAAAACAATACATTCAGTGTCATTAAAAAGAACACTATTCTTTTTATCACACATTTGTGAGACACTAAAGAGATTAAACTTTAACTCTCTCGCAAAATACACATTTTCAAAATCTAGATTACCAGTTTTAATGGTACATTTTCTTGTGATTTTCTCTTCTTTGGGGTTCCCTCCAAAAGCAACATATCCTCCATCTATCTCTTCATAGTTTGTAAGATAGGACATGTTCCCTGTCATGTGCCTTGATCATCTACTATCAATCACTCCTTGATCCTGTAAATCCATTTGTGGATTGCTCTGCACACATTAGATAAGAAAATCAGTTTCTTTTGGGGACCCAAGCCATCCCTAACTTGGATCTGCCTTGTGCATCAATATAATCAAACTTTTTTAGGGTGATTGATGCACTGTTGTGTTTAGAAACATAGTCTAAAACATTTTTCTTTGGTTTCCAAACCTAACAAGCTGAGGCCTTAACAGCATTAAAATTATTTCCCTTAACATCATTAACTACTGCTTTTGGCTTAGAAGTATTAAATTTTTTATCCCTAACAGTATTAACCCTTTGATTAATATTACTATTTTTAAATGTTGTGTTCTTATGAACCAGGCTTCATTAGTACTGCTCTTGGAACTAAGTTCTTTTTAGTACAGGGGTGAGTGTTTTTAGAAAAGTTTTGATGATTCACCCTTTGAGTATTGTTCCAAACAGGTTTTACTATCATTTGATTTTGAAACTGTTTTTGATGGTAATTACAATCAAATTGCAAATGATTAAAGCTTCCACACACATAACATGCCTTATTAAACATCTCAAAAATGCTTCCTAGTTTTTGAGACATCATATTGTTCCAATTTCTTTGATTGCCTCTTGGACTGTGAGTGTTTTGCCTATGTTGCTTAACTTGTTTAACAGTTTTCCTAGTAGTTTTTTGTTATTGTTTAGATTTGACAAACTCTTTCTTGACAATACTAGGCCTAACCATTTTCTTTTCAGTTTTAGGCTGAGACACATCCTCTTCCTCATCATCTGACACCTATTCTTCAATAATTGGGGCATCATCATTCTTCTTAACTATCTTAGGCTCTTCTTCACTAGACATAAATTTATAGTTCTTAACTACAGGCTCAATAACAAATTCATCTCAACCAGTAAAAGACAAGTCAGGTGTTGAAGGCATGAAATTTCTTGTGTAGGGAGGTGGAACTACATTATAATTTTCATAGCCTAAACCTTTCTTGCAATTGTCAACTATCTCACACTCTATGAGCTTGTTTAAACTTTTGGATGCATGTTCAAATTTATCTACATTAAGTTGAATGCCATCTTTTTCTTTTTGAACTATTTTAAGATTCTTCTTAAGCTCTCTAATAGTTATTTCTCCTATATGAATTTCTACTTTTAAGCGCTTAATATCTTGTAAATAAATAGACTTATTTGCTTTATAAACTTTAAGTTTTTCTTCCACTGACTCTAAACCTGTCTTATAACCTAGAAACATTAACTCAGATTTCTTTAAATCTTTAATAGTTGATCATTTGAGCTTTAAAAAGTTCAACAGTTTCTAAACAAGATTTTGAACAAATAGAATCATTGGATACCTCTGAGTAAGGACTTGAAGATAAGAAAGCCATGAGTGCATAATTAGGCCCTTCCTCTGCCTGATCACTCTAGTCATATCCACCAAGACCATCACATGACACTAAAGCTGTGGAAGTAGATGTTTCCACAGGCACACTTATTCTTGAGCTTTTCTTGTTCTTGTTGTCTTGATTTCTTGGAGCTCTGCACTCACTAGCAAAATGTCCCCTCTTATGGCAGTTGTATTACTTCAATTTGGACTTATTAAAACCAATAGTCTCATTGCCATTAACAGTAAGATTCCTTCCTGTATTCTTCAAAAACCTTCTTGCCCTTATAGTCAACATGGCCATTTTCCATCTCAAATCTATCTCTTCCATGTCATCTGGATGGATTTGTTGCAAGTCCTCATGTACAAGTTGAGGACTATTTGGTTGAATAGAAAAGAATGTACAAATAACAGCATTACTCAAGTTATCAATATTTGTAGAGTAAGCATCATTAACTTGAGTGCTAGCAGTAGAAACTCTATGAGCAGTATTAACTGCTTAAGCAGTATTAACTTTTCCATTAGTGCTACTAGTGTTGTTATTTAAAGAGGACACAAAAGCCATGTTCTGTGTGCTTAAACTTAAGCTTGACATCCTTTTAACTTCTGGTTCATACACCTTGAGGTTGTTGTAGAGATCATCCATGCTCATTGTATCAAAATTAGCTTTATTCCTCCACACAACAGCATGTGTGTTCCACTCAGGTGACAAACTTCTTAATAACTTTTGATTAACATCTTCTTGTGAAAGCTTTTCATCTAAAAGCTCCAACTGACTCACAAGCTTTTGAAGCCTATCAAAAGTTTGATCAAGCATCTCTAAGCTTGGAGCAGTGAAGTTTTCATATTGCTGCTTTAAGAGATTCATTTGAGTCTTTCTTGTAGTTGCATTCCCACCAAATCTCTTTTCAAAAGCTTCCAACAACTTTTTAGCATCTTTATAGAGTTAAACTTTAACTGATGTTTATTGGGAATGCCCATCATTAAAGTACTTATAGCTTTCACCTCTAATCTTCTCTGAGCCTTTTCTTCAGCAGTTGTAATAGACATCTCTATCATAACTCCTTCCATAATTTTTGTTTTTGGCAAGGTTGCACCATTCTCTATGACTTCTCACAGTGCATAGTCTATCATCTGGATATATTGTTCAATCCTCATCCTCCATATCTCATACTCACCAGGTTTGAGCATGAGAACTTTGGATGCAGCCACCATGTGTGTAGAATCTTGATCCATATCTTTTAGCAAAAATAGGTTCTTCTTATTCACAGCTTCTCAACAAGCTCTGATACCACTTGTTGATCCCACTTCAATAGATTGAATTCCTTAAGCTTGTTTAAGGTTTAGTTATATTAGATAAATCTAAGACAACTATAGTAGAAACTATTTTTGAATGTATTAAAGATTATGCGAAATCTAATCTTTAATATTAAGAAGAATTATCAATGAAACAATAATTCAATGAACATACAATTCAACAAATAATCTCCAATATTATTAATGATAATAATACGAATACTCTCAAAGTATTAGGGTTACAAAGACCTTGAAGCTATGAATTATACATCTAATAATACTTCAAGAGATTGATAAAAGATATCAAACTCTATGCCCTAGGACCTCCTTTTATACAACAAGGAGCCCTAGTCGGCTTACAATACTTTCCTAAGTATCCATAATCTTTTCTATAAACAAATAACTTAATACATATCATATAAGCAGTACTAACTAATCAACAGTACTAACTTATTCTCAACAACATTAACTTCATCTTTGAGCAGTCTTAACCTTGAGCAGTACAAACATTCACTAGCAGTAGTAACTAGCAGTAGTAAACACTTAGCATATTTTCTCGAGAATTGCTAGTAAAATCGACGGAACAAATGCTCCCCCTTGATGTGTGCTCCCCCTCGTTCGAGGGCACCAAGGAATCGAGCTATGGTTTCTTGGCTACAAAAATGAGTTAGAATAATACTAATATTTCTAACATGTAGCAAGTAGAGAAAATATGGCAATTGCAAGCAAACATCAAACAAGGGATTAGTCATTCATTTGAGGCAATGTGTGTAAACAACACACAAGAATACAAGGAAATAAGAAGACAAGTATGCTTTAGAAGCATATTCAAACATCATTAAAAAAAAATTATAAATAGCCTTAGAAGGGATTTTTGACTTGCTTTGCGACACAAAAGGGTTTGACGATTATTTGTAGGCATGTTATGAGATTAGATGGTTGTTGATGGTGAGTGAAGGAGATGGTGAATTGGTGTTATGCATTTGGAGGGAATTTATGAGAAGAGGTTTGTTTGAAAATGGAATGAATTTGGATAAGTTTAGGGAATTCCAAATGTTGTTCAAGCATTCTGGGTAAAGATAGCTGATACTAGGTAAAAGAAGGAAAAAAGTAGTGAAAAATACTGTTTTACCCGTGAAGGGCTAAGGGCGGTCCCCTTAAAATTAAGGGGGGCGACCCTTATAAATTAAGGGGGCCGCCCACTGTTAGTCCTATTTTTCATAGAAAAACTATTTTTCTCAGGATTTTTGTGAGGGTATTTTTGTTTTGGTGGTTTATTTGCAGAGAAAGCCTCTATAGAGTTTATAAGCATTATTTATTTTATAAAATAATTAAACACATTAAAAATCATGAATAACCAAAATGGCATAACTAGTTGATTTAATAAATACACCCTAAGGTTTAAGGCATCATTGCAAATAAGTACCTAAAAGATGACCAACATATAATTCTTTCCGAAATTATATTGGATGATCTCCACATAAGTTGTTAATAAAATACACATATTCAAGCTTAAAAAATTCGGTCTTTAACACTATATTTAGACATCTTGTTCACTCACTCCTAAGTCTTCATTTTCTTTTCTTGCTAAACACTCCCTTTTAGTGCCTTTCCAATGACTTGAAACCTCGCATCTCATTGATTTCTTGCGTTTGGTTGTGCAGGTTAGTTGTCGTCAAAGAGAGTTTTCATCGGTTTTTTTTTTCAGTTCGGAAAGCGGAAGGGCATTTTGTAGGTTTTGGTAGTTGAGTGGATTAAGAGAGTTAAGATAGGTGGTAGGAGATGGAGTACTTGCACGAGAAGTTTCAACATCATCATCATCATCATGTTGATGAGATGACGTGCCGTGATGATGAGAAGATGAGGATGAGACGGAATGGCATGCCTTGCCACGATCACTTCGAGGTCTCCGAGTTTGTTTAAGAGCAAGAGGACGCATGACTCGGTCAACAATGTCATAATGCATTGTCGAAAGGGTTTTGAGGATATGCTTCATGATGTGTCGATAAAGACGAGTCAAGGACATCCATATGGAAAGATTGGCGGTTAGATTGCTCTAGCTCATTCAATTCGTTTGGAAACAGTAAGTAAGCTAAAGATTGTATTGTTCCTCGGCCAACAACATAATACAACATGTGAGCAAGACAAGCGGGGAGATGGTACCGATGTCTCCTAGTCCATAACATATACTCTGTATGAGTTCTTCTATTGCTTCATGGTCGGGGCTTAGTTCCTTAGTGACGGGATTTGATTTGGAGTGTGGGTGACGGTTTTAACTTTTAATGGTACGGTTACCTGGACAAGTTCCAATTCAAGTAGTCGAACGAATATCATCGGGAGTTGGGAGTAGATTGGTGGAATATGGTCCCTCGGGTTTCTTGAGAATACTCAAGAGATCAAAGGTCCTACTCGTTCGGTGAACAGCTTGACCATTGTAAGGAATTTTGTAGGATTTGATGCTTTGTGCAAAGGAGTGTGAGTTATGAATTCATGTTGAATCATAAAGGATGATGACCATGATAGCCATATTCTCGGTTTGGAAACCGTGACTGACTATAGAAATCAAGAAATGAATCTTGGACAATCGGTCGTTGATTTTTAATGAGACAATCGAGGAATGTTTATGACAGAGAGACGCTCGATGTTGTTGGATTTGTAGTAGGCTTGATCAACAACACGACCTTCGTGAATGTTGTGATTTTCAATGGATTTGTAGAATTTGGCAATTATGGGGGAAATGCCAGGGATTTTGGATACTTTTGGGATGTAGGATTTGGTGAGGGATATATCGGTGGAAGTGGCCCTTGGCATTTTATCACCTAAACAAGGCATCTACAACATAAGGTGTTAAAGAAAATTTCTTTACTAAATAAATGAATTTTAGTATAATGACAATGTGGTCAAGATTACTTAGCACCAAAAAAAAACTTAAGAGTGATCCATATGTTCTAAATTTATTTTTGACTTAATCTACGATGTGAAGAATATATATTTGTTTTATATTTTCAACAACAAGAATAATGAAACCAAACTCTCCCGTATAATCATGGAATTACGTTTAAGCTTGTCAAGAAAAACTATATGAAAAGTATATATCAGGTGATGAGTATAGGTTTATTATTTTAACTTGACAAAAGTTAATTTAGTGTTTATTGTTATTCAAAAAGCATGGTTCTTAAGGTTATGCCATAACGCCCTTATATTTTATACCAATCACAAAATTATCAAATATATATGAATTTTATATCTTGTTGTACATTATACATCGCTAGTTAAGTGTTTATTCATGTGACACAAAATTATGGTGGTGATAATTTCGACTCTAGTAATTGTTCCTATGAAACGAGCCATACACTACCTTTATTTTTTATAGTACATTTCTTATTGATTCGAAAACAGTATACATTTTTGAATTGTACGTTTTGCATGGACAAATAGTGTTGTTTTTACCATGTTTTGGGAATGAATCAACATGTATAAATCGTTTGTTAAAAAATATGTAAGTATTTTTATGATAAATTTTCGAACCAAAAATTTGTGACTTCCAATTTATGTTTGATCAATTCAATTTGATTGTAGTCGTTCTATGACTACGGGTATCATTATAGTTAGGGAAATCCTAGACAAAAATAAAAAATATGAAAATGATGAAGAACACCCGATTTTGATTGGGAGCAAAATTGGATGAAATCAAATGAAAAGAATGATGAAAAACTTACAATTGATGGTTGTTGTTTGGAGTGGTTTGTAAATGCCCCGTTCGCGAACTTTTGGTTAATTGGATGATTTTGTAGTTTGATTTTTGGTGAATATGTGTGGAGGGTTTTCTCATTAGAAGGTGGAATGAGGAAGAAGGAAAAAATGCGTGTTGGGCTAGGTATTTTCGAATGAAAAGGGAAGTTTGTTTTTCCAATGGCCGGCCCCTTAAATAATTAAGGGGGCCGCCCAACTTACACGGCCGGTCCCTTTAATTTTAAGGGGGCCGCCTTTGAAAAAAAAATTTCTTCGATTTTTGGCCATTTTTGTGAGAATGATAAGTGTCAAAATACGTTGGAATATACTAGTAATATTATTTAATATAATCGAGAAGGAATACTTAACATTTTTATTAACTTTTCTGTTAAAAAAAAATTGATTACTTCGGATGAGATAATCAAGTAGTTAGTCAAGGAAGGAATTAACGAGATTAAGTCGACTTTGTCAATTAACTTCTAGTTAATTGAGTGAGATAATTATCTCAGATGAAATAATTAAATATCACGATTTGGAGAAAATCCAAGACGGTAAATATTGAATGAGTACTAGAGATGATATCGATAGATGTAGTAGATCATAGACATGAGGCAGATGTCGTAGACGATGGTTGACATGGAATCGAGACGATCGTTGAATTCGAAGGGAGTTTGTTTCTCCATAAGTGGTTATGATCGTTGCGTGACTAATCCTACTTCTATGTTAATTGTTAACCACTAGCTTGCTCTTCTTCATCTCCGTGAGTTTGCTACGTGGTCATAGAAGATTTCCATTTTGTAGACATATGATTATAATCTAAACGAAAGAGTAGTTCATAAAGAACTAATCTCTTCAAAGCTAGAAAACCAACAAATGGTATTTCTAGAGACTACACTATTATTTTTAAGAACTAATTATACTACATTATGATAGAAACACATAGACATTTACTTGTAATCTATATTCTACGAATATGAAGAGTGAGACGTACCTTAGACTTTAGAATAGTCTTCGTTAATGTCTTCAGATGTAATGTAGGGTTTCATTGGCGAACTCTTATCATTGATTCTTTAGTCCGTAGACAAAGACTGGTTAGTTAGATAACATACACTTCATAAGAATGTGTTGACTTAGACCATTTTGTCCCAACGTGTTTCATGTATCCAAAAGTTATTGTTTACAAACCCCATTTTCCTTTTAATTTTGCATTTGGTTTTGGCAATACTTGGTGAGCAACTTGACCACTTGGAGTGAAATTTGGTTGGTGTGGACGATTCCACATTGTGTGATTAGTGTTAGGGTAATTTAGTCTACAATTGTCTCTCCTAGGTTGAGATGTTTTGGAACGAGGATGAGGATTTTCTTTTCTTCTCGAAGGAGGTGTTTTAGAACTTATTATGGGTTTATCCTATTTGTCTAGGTAGTAAATCTTGAGCTTTTCTAGAGTATTGATGCATGCATTGATTTCAGCATCAATTGTCGATTGTGTTGTTGAGAATTTGCCACTTGCATATGCGTAAATCTTTTCTGAACTTCTTGGGTCTCCCTTGCTTTTTTTCCATTTGACTATACCTCCCCATCCTTCCATACATCCATCTGTTTCCAAGATAATATAAGCATTTTTCTGGTGGAATTTCAAGGTCTGGAAGATTTTAAACCTCTTCTTTGATTTTTCTGACTAACTCATAGTCAGAAGGCTTTAGTCTTTTATCTTCATGAGCATTTGTTTTTTCATAAAGTGGCCTTAAGAGTATCCCAAGTTTTAGGATATGATTTCTAGCATAATTAAGGATTCCTAGGATTGACCTTAATCCTTTCTTTGTCTTCAACTCTTCTTCATTGAAGTTCACAATCTTTTTTATGATATGTGGTTGCAGCTTTATAGTTCCTTCTCCTATGGATGCTCCCAAAAAATCTACTGTTGAGATTGCTATCTTCATTTTTGTTGGAGATAAGACTAGACCATTATCTTCATAGATTTTTAACATCCTTTCTAAATGCTTGGCATGCTCCTTTTCATTCTTTGAGAAAACCAGTATATCATCAATATATACTGTGATGAATGATTCTGTTCCTCTGAAGCATTTATCCATCTTTCTTTGGAATACTGCTGGGGCGTTTTTCAGACCAAATGGCATAACCAGCCACTCATAGAGTCCTCCTGGGACTAAAAATGCAGTCCATGGGATTGATTCCTCATCCATGGCAACTTGGTGGAACCCTGATTTTAAATCGAATTTTAAGAATATTTTTGCTCCTCCTATTCTTTTGATGATCGTATTTATGCCTGATAGAGAGTATTGATCCTTGTATGTATTGTTATTCAAGGATTTGTAATTAAACACCATCCTTTCTTTTCCTTTAACTTCTCTTCCCGTTACAGGATCAACTGTTGTTCCTGAATTTACGATCATTGCCATCGTTCGATGCCTGCTTTTACATGAGCGAATAGCACCAATTTTGAGAAGACTATCAACATGTTTTCTGAATGAGTCTTCCATCGCTGGTGTCACATGCTTTAATGGTCGATCTTCAATTGTAATATCTGGATTGATGATGTCCAGTTTACAAAGCTCACCATTCTTTTTCCAATGCTTTAGGGGTTCTTCTCCGATGTATCCTTGATGTTTCAACCTATCTATAACAGGTTTGAATTGCTCTAAGAATGCCTTGCTTCCTTCTTGGTTGAAATAAATGGATTCATTTATTTCCAGGAATTCTTCTTTACTGACTTCTAACTCAGCAATTTCTGCGATTTCGGTTTGATTTGAAGTCTTGATTCTTGTGACTTTTTTGTAAATGGTTATTTCATCTCCTTCTATTCGAATTCCTCCTTTCATAGACCTCAAGAAGTTGGCTCCTATCAGCATTTCGATACCATTGCTGTCATTTATATCAAAAGCATATATAAGAGGTATCTTGAATTTATTTCCTTCGATTAGGAAAGAGCCTTGCTTTATTCTATGAGTTGCCTGCTGTCTTGAATTTAAGCCATTAAAGAAAACGATATGAGTTAGAGGCTCCAATGCTTCTTCTAAAATGACTTTCTTGTTTATACAACATGCTGATGCTCCTGTGTCTATTATTGTCGTGGTTCCAAACGTTGGGCAATTAGGAATATCAAACTCAACCTTTACATTGTAAAGTTGATTGGTGATTTTCCTAATTTTTGGAGCTGTAGTGGTGTTTCCAGAATAATGAACTTCTGCTTTCATGAAGGGTCTTGCTATCTGAGGATTTCCTAGTGGCGGGAATTCTTCACTAGAATATTAGGCCTCTGTTTCCTTTTCTTTTTTCCTTCTGCAGTTGTGTTTTTAACTTCCTTATCTCTTCGTCCTTTTGTTCTTCAAGCCTTATTTATTCTATTTTGAGCTAGTCAATGATCTTGAGGGCATCTGTAAGATCTTTTACAAGCAAACTTTTCTCTGACTGCCACAGTTCTTCCTTTTTCTGCATAGTGGCTCTGTTTTTATAATATTCTTTGGCTTGATCTTTCATCATCTGCTGAACTTGTTCTGTATTTTCCTTAAGGAGTTCTTTGAGAAGCCTTACTTCATTACTACTGAAGTATTTTTCTTCTTCTGGTTTATGCAGTTGCTTTCCTTTGACATTAATTGTTTTGCCCAGATAGTTTCTTGCACAAAGGGCACATGTTGTCAGTTGTCATTTGGGACGGTTAAGCCTTGACATGTTTGTGGTTAGTATTCAACAGTAATAGTAGATTGTATAATTTGTGACCATGTTTTCTTTCCAATCATGCTCACAACTTTTACTTTGGGTTGGTAATTCCTTGTTTGGTTTCCACGATCTTGTAGATTGAACCATGTCTGCTATTTTTGTTGGTGGTTCAGGATGAAACATGAAAGCATGATGACAATAATAATCTTCTTCTATGCTTTTTTCATCATCACTTTTATTAATTCCCTCTATTGCCATAAAGGCTGCTTTTTCAAAAGGAGTGTCTTGAACTAAAATATTTCTATTCTGGTGAACATCACCTTCTCCTTCCGATATGCTATAGACACTGCTATCATCGAAGTCTGCTGAGACAATATCCTAGTTGTCATCAAGGTCCAGTTCTTAATAAACAGCTGATCTTGCGATATTGCCTTGCTTACTTCTGCAATCTTTTGCGAAGTGTCCTTCCTTTTCACAAATAAAGCATTTACACTTCTTGACCCGTCCTCTATCATTCTTATACTTCATCTTGAATGGCTTTACATGTGTTCTTGACTTTATAATTCTACATTTCTTCTTGTTATCCTTGTAATAACCAGGAATTGGTATGGCAGAACAAAGAGACAAGTCTCTTAATTCTTTAGCAAGCGCCGCATCTTTGCACATTTCTGAGACAAAAGTATGGGTGAATTTGATTGCAGGCAAGACTCCTGCGCTGAGACCAGGGTGCTTAGCTTTAAACGATTCTTCTATCTTCTTGGATAAAGAGGGTGGTAGCTTAGCAAATAGTTTTTCCATTGTTTATGGATAATATAATTTTCCTGATTTTATTGCCAGCTGTTGGAAATCCTCCAAGAATGACCACAAATTCTTGGTTTCTTCATAGTTTATTCTGTCTAGATCCCTGTAGGCTCTATATTGTTTATCTGTCGAGCCTCTATATGGGTCTTCCATTATAATTAGTTGCCTTACTTGTGAGGGTATGCAGTTCGCCATTGCTGCCACATTAATTTTTTGCTTTCTCCAAGAAGATTCTTCACAAAGGATAATTTTGCCTTATTATCAGACCATCTTTGACTATTAAGTCTATTGATTGTTATAGACTCCCATCTTGATATTACATCTGACCATAAGCCTGGATCTGCTGGTAGGAAAAGCATTACTCATGATTCCGGCATTGTGAATTATGATACTTGTCGTATCCTCCGTTAAAAGTATTGCCTCTTCCTTGAGGATAACCAAACTGATAGTCTGGTTTATAAGTTGGTTGCGGGTTCTGTCTTGCCTGTGGATAGACTGCTGGCCCTATTATTGCTTTAGGTGGAGGTTGATAGCTTGTGCTGGATTCTGCATCTGTAGCTGTTGGGAACGCGTTCTCTTCATGTTTATTGATGATTTGTGCTGCCAATTGTTTAAATTTTCTAAACTTTGGGTATGGCAGATCATCATCTTTTTCTTCATTTTTAGAAAGATGAAGCACTGTATGGTTCTCACTACGCTTTGCTGCGAATGGGTTTTCCCATTTGATTTTTGATTTTTGCTTTTGAATAGCAAGTTGGTCATCCCATTGTGGTAAATATTCATCAAGAAAGTCTTGTTGGTTTTATGAAAATTGTTCTTGTAAGACAAGAATATTTCCTTCACTTCTTTCATCATCATCCCAGTCTTATTTTTTTTATCAATAATCGTTACTTTTCTTGGGGTAGCTTCTTTGTCTGAGAATTCATCTCCCCAGCCAGTTGCTGCAGTTTCTTCTATTGGGGTTGTGTTTGTTGGTGATCATATTTGACATAATAGTCCCATTTTCAGAGGGTTCCACCAATGTTGACCACTTTTCCCATGACCTTTGCCTTGATCGTTTTGGTTTGTTAGATCGCTTAGCTTTGTTTAATGGTTCTTCTTCTAGGATCTCTGCTTCATTTAAGCAATCTTCACAGAAACATATGTCACAAAGGATATGTTCTGTTTAAGGATCTTGTAAGCAGATTCCTATAAAATGCTCTTCGTCTTCATCTAAGTGATCATTACCCAGTATTTCTCGATCATGTTGGTCAACTGAGTATCTTGCCGGTTGGGGTGCTCTGCGATATCTTTCAAATTGGAGGCTTAATGATCTGTTAAGCCTTTCATTTACTGCTACCCTTGATGGAACTTGTACTGAAATTTGCTCAGATGGCCTTAGGTTCCAGCTCATTCCTTCAAGCTCTTCTACACTTCTTCTTTCACCAAGTATTGCTGTGATGCCAGTTGTTATGAGATGGTCCACAACATTGTCTACGCTGTATTGGAATCCCATATAGCTGGTATTTGATAATCTACCGATCATGGCCATTGTGACTAGCAAGTTACTTTCACCTCCTTGCCATGTATCGTATCCATGAGTCTGTATAGCAACTTCCACATGGTTGTGGAAATCATCTATACTTAGAACCATATCAGGAAACATATAGACTAGTTGTGTTCCTGTAGAGAGATCTACTTCTATGGTTCCAATGATTTGCCGACTATCTTCCATCAGGTATCTCGAGGATTACCAAAGTGTTTGTTCTGCACTTCTTGATGTAGATGCCGTGTAAACCTTAACATGAATATCCCAAAAATGGATATGTTGGAGACCTGAAGTTCTTAAGATTTGATAACTTTATTGGTTACATAATGGGAGATTGGTTTGGTTATCATTGATACACATGATTCTTTGTTTAGAGTAATGTTGATATACTTTGTGCCTTGCAGTACTTCTATTGTTTGAATAAAGTACTTCTGCTGGGACAAAGTTTGCTCGCCTTTCTCTTGATAGTTCTAGCTTTCTTTCTGGGTCTACAGCTGACTCTAGGGTAATGTTGTAATTGTTTCTTCCAAATACCCTTCTTGTTGCTCTAGCTGCTTGATATCTACCTCTAGTCATTGCTCGATAACCACGAATCTGATCTTCTTGAGTTGGACGTTCTATTGTTTGCGTAGAACTTCTGTTGAGGATGTTTGGCCTTCCAGAACTCATTTCTTTGGTTCTTTTTCAAACTGTTCTTTAAAGATTTTATTAGGATCTTCAAAGACGTGTATTTTTCCGTCTATTCTTTTTACGAGGAGTTTACCACTGATTGAGAAGTTATCAAGTCTTTTGGCTAAACTTGATATTGAGTCTTCAAGGTCAGTAGGCTGAATCTCATTCTTAATAATAGTATGAATTTTTTGTTTTAGTCTGTCAAACTTTTCTTCAAGCTAAATTAAATTCTGACTTTGTTTAGAGGCTAGATAAAGTAAAGTGTTATTTTGTTTTATTACAACGTTTACTTGATTAGTCAGACCTCCTTTGTAATCAGATGTTTTTACAAAACCGACTGCTGATGATTCAATATCTTCTGTAGCTTCTTGATATTCAGTAGTTGCGTTTAGATTGGCAAGACTTATCCGGTGACAAGATTCTTGACATCGTGAAGTAGGTGTTCAACCTTCTGGATCTTCTGATTTAGGTCTTCTGTTAATCCAAGGGCCTCCTTTTCAACTAACTTTGGTTGCTCAGCTATTTCTTGAACAAGGTTCAAGACTTCTCTTTTAGTGAGTGGTTTGGACTGTTGGATCTCAGTTGAGATCTGTTGAAGGCTTTTTCTGGTTTCACTTTGTGTTTTTCTTAGTAATTCCTCACAAGATTCAAGCTTTTCTTGACAATTTTGGACTCTAGATTCAAGTTTTTTTTGTTTCTCATAAATACTTTTGTAATTTTTGAGTGCTACTTTAGAAAAGAGATTTAAACGATTATAAATACAGGCTAAATTATTAGCTAAATCGGTTGTTGTGGGTTTAGGACTAATTTCGTTAAAGACGATATATTCAGGTCTATAGTTCGTGAATTATCGTACCAATACTGTATTTCTTGCTCAAAGCGCTCAGACATAACATTAAAAACTTCAAAGGATATATTTACAAACTTGTTTTAGATTCACCAAACGATTAACTTCAAACTTTTCCCAACTCATACGGTACTTTTTTTAAAGAAGCAATTGCACTGTCTTTTATAAAAAACAAGTGGTTTTATGAAATTTCTAATAGAAATGTTACCGCAGAAATACGAATTATTAATAGAATAATACCTTTACTGTTTTTCCTGAATATACCTGAAGGGTTTAGCCTTCCATAGAGCTAAGAACGTTTTGATTCAAAGCTCTGATACCAAGATGAAAATTATCTTGCAGACAGAATTTTTATCTTGTACTAAAGCTCAAAAACTAAAACTTTAAAGTACAAATACTTAAACACACTTTTTTATTATAACTGTGGAAGCTTAATTATCTTATATTATAAGGGTTGAGAGAGAATTGTATGGGATTTGATGCCTCTCAACTAAAACTTACAAGCCTATATATAGGAAAATAAAAACATCACTCATATCTACTCCTTTAGACATAATAAGGAAGTAGGGCCATCAATTATTCAAACTTTTGACAAAGGCATTTTAAAAACGCGTGAAAATAAGAAGTAGAAAAAGGAGAGGGTCCAACTTCTAGATGGCTTTTGACAAACTTGCACACAATAATTCACATAATAAAGATAGCCGGCATATTTATCATATGCGGGCTCTTCGAGCGTCAGGACAACACAGAATGAGACGATTCAATTTTAACTCTTGCAGACAATAATCATCCCATCCTTGGTCCACAATAAAAATTGAATCGTCACTGCTGTCGTAATCTTCTAGAAATCCTTTCCTGTTATAGCGGTACTTGTTATCTTTTGGGTTGTTGGCTTGGACTTCTTTGGGCTTAGATGTTGTTGCGGCCCAATCGTTGTGCAAGGGCTTCCAGTTCATTAAAGATTCTTTTGGCTGCTTTGTTTTGAATTCTGATGTCTTCTCTTTAGTCGGACCATTGGTTATCTTTACTGGATTTTCCAAAGCAGATTTGGGCCTTACATTGTATGATTGCTTGTAGGCTTCACATGGCTTTACCTGCTTCTTTTGCTGCTAAAATTTCAATGTCTTGGGCGACTGTGTTCCATGCATTAGATTTATCCATTCTAATTGGGGATTGATTGGCTTTGAGTTGGTAATGTCTGTATAGTGCTCCTGGTTCTTCATGTGTAAAGATAGCTTTTGTGAAGATTCTTGGAAGTGATCTTCATATTCTTTTGAAAGGCATATGGGGAATGTAGAACTTCCTCCACTGAGTAAAGAGCCGCTGCTGCTAATTGCTTCATTTCTCCTATGCATTCTGCAAAACGAAGGTTAACAAGTCTTGAGAGAAAATCAGCAAGGGTATTATGTTTCCCTTCTATGTGTTCTATATTAATTTTGACGGCTGTTCCTATGACCACATTTGCAAACTTGATCCACCTAACCCTTGAGGATTTATTGGTATTAGTTTTATTGTAAAAACTAATAATGGCTTGACAATCTGTTCTTAAAGTGACCTCCTGTTTGTCTAGGTAGTAAATCTTTAGCTTTTCTAGAGTATTGATGCATGCATTGATTTCAGCATCAATTGGCGACTATGTTGTTGAGAATTTGCCACTTGCATATGCGCAAATATTTTCTGAACTTCTTGGGTCTCCCTTGCTTTTTTTCCATTTGACTATTCCTCCATATCCTTCCATACATCCATCTGTTTCCAAGATAATATAAGCATTTTCTGGTGGAATATCAAGGTCTGGAAGATTTTGAACCTGTTCTTTGATTTTTCTGACTAACTCATATTCAAAAGGCTTTAGTCTTTTATCTCCATGAGCATTTGTTTTTTCATAAAGTGGCCTTAAGAGTATCCCAAGTTTTGGGATATGATTTCTAGCATAATTAAGGATTCCTAGGAATGACCTTAATCCTTTCTTTGTCTTCAACTCTTCTTCATTGAAGTTCACAATCTTCTTTATGATATGTGGTTGCAGCTTTATAGTTCCTTCTCCTATGACTGCTCCCAAAAAATATATTGTTGAGAATGCTATCTTCATTTTTTTTAGAGATAAAACCAGACCATTATCTTTATAGATTTTTAACATCCTTTCTAAATGCTTGGCATGCTCCTTTTCATTTTTTGAGAAAACCAATATATCATTAATATATACTGCAATGAATGATTCTGTTCCTCTGAAGCATTTATCCATCTTTCTTTGGAATATTGCTAGGGCGTTTTCAGACCAAATGGCATAACCAGCCACTCATAGAGTCCTCCTGGGACTAAAAATGCAGTCCATGAGATTGATTCCTCTTCCATGGCAACTTGGTGGAACCCTGATTTTATATCGAATTTTAAGAATATTTTTGCTCCTCCCATTCTTTTGATGATCGTATTTATGCTTGGTAGAGAGTATTGATCCTTTTATGTATTGTCATTCAAGGATTTGTAATTAAACACCATCCTTTCTTTTCCTTTAACTTCTCTTCCCGTTACAGGATCAATTGTTCCTGAATTTACGATCATTGCCATCATTCGATGCCTGCTTTTACTTGGGCGAATAGCGCCAATTTTGAGAAGACTATCAACATGTTTTCTGAATAAGTCTTCCATTGCTGGTGTCACATGCTTTAATGGTCGATCTTTAATTGTAGTATCTGGATTGATGATGTCCAGTTTACAAAGCTCACCATTCTTTTTCTAATGCTTTGGGGGTTCTTCTCTGATGTATCCTTGATGTTTCAACCTATCTATAATAGGTTTGAATTGCTCTAAGAATGCCTTGCTTCCTTCTTGGTTGAAATAAATGGATTCATTTATTTCCAGGAATTCTTCTTCATTGACTTCTAAGTCAGCAATTTCTGCGATTTCGGTTTGATTTGAAGTCTTGATTCTTGTGACTTTTTTTGTAAATGGTTATTTCATCTCCTTCTATTCGAATTCCTCCTTTCATAGACCTCAAGAAGTTGGCTCCTATCAGCATTTCGATACCATTGCTGTCATTTATGTCAAAAGCATATATAAGAGGTATCTTGAATTTATTTCCTTCGATTAGGAAAGCGCCTTGCTTTATTCTATGAGTTGCCTGTTGTCTTGAATTTAAGCCATTAAAGAAAACGATATGAGTTAGAGGCTCCAATGCTTCTTCTAGAATGACTTTCTTATTTATACAACATGTTGATGCTCCTGTGTCTATTATTGTCGTGGTTCCAAACGTTGGGCAATTAGGAATATCAAACTCAACCTTTACATTGTAAAGTTGATTGGTGATTTTCCTAATTTTTGGAGTTGTAGTGGTGTTTCTAGAATAATGAACTTCTGCTTCCATGAAGGGTCTTGCTATCTGAGGATTTCCTAGTGGCGGGAATTCTTCACTGGAATATTGGGCCTCTGTTTCCTTTTCTTTTTTCCTTTTGCAGTTGTGTTTTTAACTTTCTTATCTCTTCGTCCTTTTGTTCTTCAAGCCTTATTTATTATATTTTTGTTAGGATTAAAAGTCTTCTTGATGCTGTTTAGATTACTGCTGCTCATGTTTGTGTTAATGCTGCTTAGCTGGAGTTAGTACTGCTTAGAGACTTCAAAGAAAATGTGCTAAGTAGTTACTACTGCTAGTACAAAGTTAAGACTGCTCAGCTGAAGTTAATGCTGCTAGTGAAAATATGCTTGAAGTTACTACTGCTAGTGAATATAAAGTTAATGCTGCTAGTTAGTACTGCTTATATGATATGTATTAGTTGTTTATAGAAAAGATTTTAGATACTTAGGGAAGTATTGTAAGCCGACTAGGACTCTTTGTGTATAAAAGGAGGTCCTATGGCATAGAGTTTAAAACGCACCAGAACAAAAAAAATCAATCTTAGTCGTATAATTCTTAGCTTCAAGGTCTTTGTAACCCTAATACTTTAAGAGTATTCGTATTATTATCATTAATAATATTGGAGCTTATTTGTTGAATTGTATGTTCATTGAATTACTGTTTCATTAATAATTCTTCTTAATATTAAAGATTAGATTATGCATAATCTTTAATACATTCAAACACAGTTTCTACTATAGTTGTGTTAGATTTATCTAATATAACTAAACCTTAAACAAGCTTAAGGAATTCGATCTATTAAAGTGGGATCAACAAGTGGTATTAGAGCTTGTTGAGAAGCTGTGAATAAGAAGAACCTGTTCTTGCTAAAAGATATGGATCAAGATTCTGCACACATGGTGGTTGCATCCAAAGTTCCCATGCTCAAACCTGGTGAGTATGAGATATGGAGGATGAGGATTGAACAATATATCCAGATGATAGACTATGCATTGTGGGAAGTCATAGAGAATGGTGCAACCTTGCCAAAAACAAAAATTGTGGAAGGAGTTATGACAAAGATGCCTATTACAACTGCTGAAGAAAAGGCTCAGAGAAGATTAGAGGTGAAAGCTAGAAGTACTTTAATGATGGGCATTCCCAATGAACATCAGTTAAAGTTTAACTCTATAAAGGATGCTAAGAAGTTGCTGTAAGCTGTTGAAAAGAGATTTGGTGGGAATGCAGCTACAAGAAAGACTCAAAGGAATCTCTTAAAGTAGCAATATGAAAACTTCACTGCTCTAAGCTCAGAGATGCTTGATCAAACTTTTGATAGGCTTCAAAAGCTTGTGAGTCAGTTGGAGCTTTTGGATGAAAAGCTTTCACAAGAAGATGTTAATCAAAAGTTATTAAGAAGTTTGTCACCTGAGTGGAACACACATGCTGTTGTGTGGAGGAATAAAGCTGATTTGGATACAATGAGCATGGATGATCTCTACAACAACCTCAAGGTGTATGAACCAGAAGTTAAAGGGATGTGTAGCTCAAGTTCAAGCACATAAAACATGGCTTTTGTGTCCTCTTCAAATAACAATACTAGCAGCACTAATGGAGCAGTTAATACTGCTCAAGCAGTTAATATTGCTTATAGAGTTTCTACTACTAGCACTCAAGTTAATGATGCTTACTCTATAAATATTGATAACTTAAGTGATGCTGTTACTTGTGCATTCTTTGCTTGTCAACCAAATAGTCCTCAACTTGTACATGAGGACTTGCAACAAATTCATCCAGATGACATGGAAGAGTTGGATTTGAGATGGCTAATGGACATGTTGACTATGAGGGCAAAAAGGTTTATGAAGAATACAGGAAGGAAGCTTACTGTTAATGGCAATAAGACTATTGGTTTTGATAAGTCCAAAGTGGAGTGCTACAACTGCCACAAGAGGGGACATTTTGCTAAGGAGTGCAGAGCTCCAAGAAATCAAGACAACAAGAATAAAGAAAGCTCAAGAAGGAGTGTGCCTATAGAAACATCTACATCTACAACTTTGGTGTCATGTGATGGTCTTGGTGGATATGACTGGAGTGATCAGGCAGAAGAAGGGCCTAATTATGCACTCATAGATTTCTCATCTTCATGTCCTGACTCAGAGGTATCCAATGATTCTATTTGTTCAAAATCTTGTTTGGAAACTGTTGAACTTCTTAAATCTCAAAATGATTAACTATTAAAAGATTTAAAGAAATATGAGTTAATGGTTCTAGGTTATAAGACAGGTTTAGAGTTAGTGGAAGAAAAACTTAAAGTTTATAAAGCAAATGAGTCTATTTATTTACAAGATATTAAGGGCTTAAAAATTGAAATTCATATAGGAGAAATAACTATTAGAGAGCTTAGGAAGAAGCTTGAAATAGTTCAAAAAGAAAAAGATGGCATTCAACTTAATGTAGATAAATTTAAACATGCATCTAAAAGTTTAAACAAGCTCATAGAGTGTCAGATAGTTGACAATTGCAAGAAAGGTTTAGGCCATGAAAATTATAATGCAGTTCCACCTCCCTACACAGGAAATTTCATACCTTCAACACTTGACTTGTCCTTTACTGGTTTAGATGAGTTTGTTAATAAGCCTATAGTTGAGAACTGTAAAGCTATGTCTAGTGAAGAAGAGCCTAAGGTAGTTAGGACGTATGATGATGCCCCAAGTATTGAAGAATGGATGTCAGATGATGAGGAAGAGGATGTGTCTCAGCCTAAAACTGAAAAGAAAACTGTCAGGCCTAGTATTGTTTAGAAAGAGTTTGTCAAATCTAAACAACAAGAAAAAACTGCTAGGACAACTGTTAAACAAGTTGAGCAACATAGGAAAAACACTCACAGTCCAAAAGGCAATCAAAGAAATTGGAACAATATGATGTCTCAAAAACTAGGAAGCAATTTTGAAATGTTTAATAAGGCCTGTTATGTGTGTGGAAGCTTTGATCATTTGCAGGTTGATTGCAATTACCATCAAAAACAGTTTCGAAATCAAAGGATGGTAAAACCTGTCTGGAACAATGATCAAAGGGAGAATCATCAAAACTTTGCTAAAAAGACTCACCCCTATGCTAAAAAGAACTTAGTTCCAAGAGCAGTACTAATGAAGTCTAGTTTAGTATTAGTTAATACTGCTAGACAAGTTAATGTTGCTCACTCAAAAACAACAGTGAATGCTCCTAGACCAATGTCATATCTTTCTAAAACAGCACATTCAACTATTAAGAGGCCCATTCATAAGAACAGTGCATTTAAAAATAGTAATATTAATCAAAGGATTGATACTGTTAGGGGTAAAAAATTTAATACTGCTAGGCCAAAAGCAGTAGTTAATGCTGTTAAGGGAAATAATTTTAATGCTATTAAGGCCTCAGCTTGTTGGGTTTGGAAACCAAAGCATAAAGTTTTAGACCATGTTTCTAAACACAACAGTGCATCAATCACCCTAAAAAAGTTTAATTATATTGATGCACAAGGCAGATCCAAGTCAGTGATGGCTTGGGTCCCCAAAAGAAACTGATTTTCTTATCTAATGTGCAGGGCAATCCACAAATAGATTTACAAGATCAAGGAGTGATTGATAGTGGATGCTCAAGGCACATGACTGGGAACATGTCCTATCTTACAGACTATGAAGAGATAGATGGAGGATATGTTGCTTTTGGAGGAAACCCCAAAGGAAGGAAAATCATAGGAAAAGGTACACAGTCTAATGGTTTTACAGGTACAAAAGCAAGTGATAATGCAAGTCAAGCTAGAAAGGAGAGAAAACCTGTCAGAGATTACATTTTGCTACCATTATGTACTGCTGATCCACTACATTCCCAAGATCCAAAGAGTTCTCATGATGATGGATCCAAACCTTCAAGTGATGGTGGAAAGAAGGTTGATGAAGATCCAAGAAAAGAAAGTGAATGTAATAATCAAGAGAAGGAAGATAATGTTAACAACACTAACAATGTTAATTCTGCTAGCACAAATGAGGTTAATGCTATTGGTGGAAAAACAAGCATTGAACTTCCATTTGATCCAAATATGTCTGGTTTGGAAGATGATATCATATTTGACTTCTGAAGAGATGATGAAGATGATGGTGTAGTGGCTTGTTGGGAATTATTGAAAACGATTAAGTGTCGTTTCTGCTGTTAGAGATGTTCGTTTCTGCTGATGGCATTAAGTGGTTTCTGCTGATTATGTTCCTGCTGGTCGTGTTCTTATTTCTGCTGACAGATATAGAATCTGCTGATCTTAATTATAGACGTGATTATTGTATGCAAGAATTATAGTTATATTCTAGAGTTATCTCATGAAGATAGGAATGAGATATATTAGGAAGAGATTGATGTATATCTCTTACGCGTTTTTAGTTATCTTGTTTAGCAATTTAGGGTTTCTTCTCTATAAAAGAAACCTTTAGCATTAGGGTTTTGTACCGATTACGCATTACACAAACAGTTTATTATCAATAGAGAGATCCATAGAGGATCATTGTTTATATTTGTTCTTCTTTATACTGCATTGTTTAGTTTCCGCCTAAACAATTGTTAGAGTCTCTCACGTATATACTTGTGATTACATAAGTACTATACAACCACAAAGGCTAGAAGATCTATCTAGTTCTAGATCCTAACAAGTGGTATCAGAGCCTGGAGAGAGCCTCTGATAAAGAAGAATCACTTGTTACCACAACAAAACTTTGTTTCTCTAACCGTTAACTATGTCAGAACCCATGCCTACTATACCTACTCAGTCACCATTCACTTATCCTAACCCTAATCCATCTGCTTCACCTTCATTCACTCAAGATGATACCTCGGAATCTTTCATACCTGAACCCACACAACCAATGCCTACATTCACTCAAACTGCTTTCTCACAACCTGCTTTCTCACAACCAAATCAATCTATCTTCTCACAACCTGCTGTTCACTTTCAACAGACTCAACCTACTCAGACCAACCAGACTGGTCAGCAAGTGATAATGCAGGTCAAGCTAGAAAGGAGACAGAACCTGTTAAAGATTACATTTTGCTACTATTATAGACTGCTGATTCTTCCATATTCTTAAGATCCAAAGAGTTCTCATGATGATGCATACAAACCTTCAAGTGGTGATGGAAGAAGGTCTGATGAATATCAAGAAAAGAAAGTGATGTAATGATCAAGAGAAAGATGATTAATGTTAACAGCACTAACAATGTTAATACTGTTGTTCAATGTTATTTGCTGCTGGCACAAATGAGGTTAATGCTTGCTCTTGTTGGTGGAAAAATACAAGCATTGAATTCCATTCATCCATAATATGCCTACTTTGGAAGTATTATAGCATAATTGGACTTTTTAAGAAAGATGAAGAGATGGTGCAAATGGCTGACCATGAACAATTGTGGATACAACAATCAAGTCAGTCCTAATACCAACTACAAAAGAATTAATAAAGTATCATCCATCTTAATCAAGTGATTGGAGATTGGCAATCATCTACACAAAACATGAAAGATGTCAAAAATTTAAAAGAAACATGGGTTATTAAGTACTATTCAAGAAAGAACAAACCATAAAGACCTTCAAAACTGCTTATTTGCTTGCTTTTTATCACTGGAAGAACCAATAAGGTAATTCATGCATTGAAGGATCCATGCTGGATAGTGGCTATGCATAGAGGGGAAGAGCTTCTTCAACAATCAAGTTTCAGAAATTTGGACTTTATTAGTTTTACCAAATGAAAAAAGGGGCCTATAGGGCCTATAAATGGGTTTTTAAGAATAAAAAAATGATTGATAAGGGGAATTGTGATAAGATATTAAAGCCAAGATGGTTGCTCAAGGGACACACAAGACGAAGGGATTGACTATGATGAAGTCTCCTGTTGCAAGAATTAAAGCAATTAGGCTATTTTATACTTTATTTAAAGATTTTGTAGAGTATCAAATAGATGTAAAAAGTGCTTTTCTGTATGGGAATATTGAAGAAGAGGTGTATGTATGTCAACCACCAAGATTTGAAAATCCAAACTTTCCTGATAGATTATACAAGGTTAAAAAAGCATTGTATGGACTACATCAAGCTCGTAGAGCTTGGTATGAAACTTTGTCAACATATTTGTTGGACAATGGGTTTCAAAGAGGGAAAATTAACAAGATAGTTCAAGTTTATGTGGATGATATCATATTTGATTTAATAAAGAAGGAGCTATGGCATTGATTGAGAATTTGATTTGCATGAAGATTTTAGATGAGTTTTTATGGGAGAACTTACATTCTTCTTGGGTTTTAAGTGAATAGCTGAAGTATGGATGACATCTTTATTATGTCAAGATAAATATGTGATGAAATTTTAAAGAAATCTGAGTTTACGAAGTCAGACTGCAAGCACACAAATGGAAACTCAAATAGCCTCTTCTCAAGGATGAAGAATGGTGAAAGAAGTGGATTGTTGTTCATATGTATAGGTCTATGATTTTGTTCATTGTGTATCTACATTCTTCAAGACCTAACATCATGTTTGAGTGTATGCTGTATTAGATACCAAGTCAATCTAAGATTTTACTTCTTTATGCCGTGAAATGGATTTTTAGGGTACTTAAAAGGTCAGCAAAATTGTGGCCTTTGGTATCTAAAAAGATTCTCCTGTTTGATTGGTAGCTACAACTGATAGTGATTATGTTGGAGCAAGCTTGGATAGGAAGTCTACAACAGGAGGTTGTCAATTCCTTGGATGTAGATTAATATCATGGCAGTGCAAGAAACAGACAGTGGTTGCAAATTCCACAACAGAAGCTGAGTATGTGGCTGCTTCAAGTTGCTGTGGACAAGTGCTTTGGATTCAGAATCAACTACTTGATGCGGCGTACCAATTTTATGCCATACCAAATCTTTATTGACAATAACAGTACTATTTGCATAATTAAAAATCCTGTTTTTCATTCAAAAACAAAGCATATAGAGATCAGACATCATTTTATTAGAGATTGCAATGAAAAGAAATTGATTCAAATGGTCAAAATCCATACTGACAAGAATGTTGCAGATTTGCTTACAAAAGCTTTTGATGTAAGTAGATTTCAATATTTGATTGTTAGTATTGGAATGCTAAATCCTTAAAGTCTTTTATCTCTTTATGTTTTTGTAGAGTTTTGTATGAATTAGTACTATTATTCATGTCATTAAAAGTTTATGCTGTTAAGTATAATTAATACTGCTTAGTTTCTACTGTTAGTTATACTTAATACTGTTAGGTATAATTAATATTGTGATAATTGTGAAAATTGCTATGGCTTGTGTTTTCTTGGTTTTTGGACTAACATTTTGCAGGAAAAGCAAAGAAAAGTGTTAAATTGATGATGGAAAAGCTGTTTAGAATAGAATTGGAGTTAATGCTGGTGACTCAAAGTTAATGCTGCTAGGCATAACTTACTACTTCTGGGTTACTACTGTTGGGTGAAAGTTAATGCTGTTGAGGGTATTTTCATAAATACTTTGATTAAGGGTTTTAATAGATCCTTTAATCAATTTCACTCTTCATTTCTCTAATTACAAACCCTAACTCAATTTTATCATCCATTATCAAAACCCAACACAAATGGCGACTCTAAAGTTTGCAGATAATCATAATATGGTCGCATTTTTGTCTAAACCCACAGAGACTGATGGGTTTGACCAAATTGTGGATTTTTTGAATGCACACCCTATATGGTATGCATTAACGGTTAATCCTACTATATATATTTCTTGCGTTGAATAGTTCTGGTCTACTATCATGGTCAAAACTATCAATGGGGAAGAACAGTTACATGCCCTAGTAGATGGCAAGAAGATAATCATTACTGAATCATCTATTAGAAGAGATCTTCAACTAGCAGATGAGGAAGGTGTTGATTGTTTACCAAATTCTACCATTTTTGAACAACTTACATTGATGGGGTCTGAGAAAATTTCATAAAAACTAACTTTTTATAAACCATTCTTTTCCCCACAATAGAAATTTCTAATTCATACTATTTTACAGTGTCTAAGTCCAAAGACTACTGCATGGAATGAGTTTAGTAGTACTATGGCATCTGCCATTATCTGTTTAGCTACAAATCAGAAATTCAACTTTTCAAAATTTATTTTTGATAGTATGATTAGAAACTTGGATAATTTGTCTGGCAAATTTTTGATGTATCTAAGGTTTGTACAAATATTTTTGGACCAACAACTTGATGGAAGGCCAACTCATAAGAGAATATATATTGCACCCTCTCACACTAAAAAGATTTTTGGAAATATGAGAAGGGAAGATAAAGGTTTTTCTGGTAGAGTAACACCTTTATTTCAAACAATGGTGGTACAAAACCTATCACAAATAGGCGAAGGTTCAACAATTCCAACTGATCCCCATTACACACCCACTTTTATTCAACCATCCACTCAACCTCAAAAGACACAAAAACCTAGGAAGCCTAAAAGAAAGGACACTCGGGTATCTCAGCCTAGTGATCCTATTGAAAGTATTGTAGATGAGGCTGTCCATAAGGAGTTGGGTGACAGTTTGGTAAGGGATGCCACTAGTGCTTCTAGCTTAGAAGCAGAGCAGGACAATGGTAACATAAATAAGACCCAATCCAAAGAAACACCTAATGAATCTAGTTCCCAAGGAACTAATTTAGGTGGTGGTCCCAGGTTCCAAGAAACCATAAGGGATACTATTTCTCAAACTAGGTTTGAGAATGTATCTAAACATTCGAATGATTAACTGCTCGCAAGAGGCAACACACTTCAAAGTGATGAGGATAGACTTAAACTTGATAAATTGATGGCACTATGTACCACTTTACAAAACAGGGTTCTTGATTTAGAGAAGACAAAGACCACTCAAGATAATGAGATTGCTAGTTTGAAAAGGAGGGTCAAGAAGCTTGAAAAGAAAAATAGGTCAAGAACTTATAAGCTTAAGAGATTATACAAAGTTGGTTTGACTGCTAGGGTAGAATCCTCTGATAATGAAGAAAGTTTGGGCGAGGATGCATCCAAATAGGGGAGGATTGATGCTATTGATGCAGATGAAGAAATTACCCTGGTTAGTATTCAAAATGTGGATGAAGAGATGTTTGATGTGAATGTTTTAGATGGTGAGGAGGTGTTTGTTGCAGAACAAGAAGTTGCTGCTAATAAGGAAAATGATGAAGTTAATGTTGTTGAAGAAGTAGTTGAAGTTATTAACACTACTAAGCTAATTATTGATGTTGCTCATGTTTGTGCTGCTGGTAATGTAGTTAGTACTGCTGGTGATGCAACAACTGTTAGTGCTGCTACAACAACTACTGATGATGATGGTGATATTACTTTGGCTCAAGCACTTATAGAAATGAAGAGTACAAAACCCAAGGTGAAAGGGGTTGTTATACAAGAGCTGGGTGAATCTACAACAACAATATCTTCACAAGTATCTTCACAACAATCACAGGATAAAGGTAAAGGAATATTGATAGAACCTGTAAAGAAGAAAGATCAAATCTTGCTTGATGAAGAAACTACTTTAAATTTACAAGCAGAATTTGATGAAGAAGAAAGACTTGCAAGAGAAAAAGCTAAAAAAGAAAAAGAAGTCAATATTTCCTTGATTAAAACATGGGATGATATACAAGCAAAGATTGATGCTAATCATTAAATGGCTGAAAGAATGCAAGCACAAGAACAAGAAGAGTTATCTATTAAAGAAAAGGCTACATTATTTCAACAACTCTTAGAGAAAAGAAGAAAGCATTTTGTAGCTAAAAGAGCAAAAGATAAAAGAAACAAACCACCAACAAAAGCTCAACAGAGAAAGATAATGTGTACTTACCTAAAGAACATGGAAGGATACAAGCTCAATGATTTAAAGTTAAAAGAGTTTGATTCTATCCAAGAAATGTTTGACAGAGTATTCAAAAGGTTAAATACATTTGAAGACTTTAGAACAAAGTTGGTGTAAGGCAAAGAAAAGAGAGCAAGAACAGAGCTGGTACAAGAGATTACAAAGAAGCAAAAGGTGGAATATGACAAAGAAATAGCAGACTTAAACAGAGAATGGAAATCATTCCAGATGAAGAATAAGTAGCAATTGATGCTATACCTTTGGCTAATAAGTCTCCAAGTATTGTTGGCTGGAAGATTCATAAAAAAGGAAGAAAAAGCTATTATCAAATAGTAAGAGCTAATGGAAAGTCTCAAATGTACATGATCTTTAGTCACATGCTTAAAAGTTTTGACAGGGAAGATTTGGAAGATTTGTACAAGTTGATAAAAACTAAATATGAGTCAATAAGACCAGTGGAAGACTTGGATTTGATATTATGAGGTGATTTGAAAACAATGTTTGAACCACATGTAGAAGATAACGTATGGAAGAATCAACAAGACTACAAAGTGTTGAATTGGAAGTTGTATGACTCCTGTGGAGTATATTCCTTGAGGATGCAACATATGCAGATTTATATGTTGGTAGAGAAGAAGTATCCCCTTGCACCACTTACACTTTCAATGATATTGGTAAAGAAGCTTATAATTGATTATGAAAGTGAAATGGCTTATCAGCTTCTTAAATTCATCATAAAATAGCTTAAGAAGTAAAGAAGTGTTTAGAAGCATCCTCCTGGTATTGATGAAGCTTTAAATGAAGAAACTTGATGATTTTGAAGAAGAATATCAAGTTTAGGGGAGGATTGTTGGGATTAAAAGTCTTCTTAATGCTGTTTGGATTACTGCTGCTCAGCTGGAGTTAGTACTGCTTAGAGACTTTAAAGAAAATATGCTAAGTAGTTACTACTTCTAGTACAGAGTTAAGACTGCTGAACTGAAGTTAATGTTGCTAGTAAAAATATGCTTGAAGTTACTACTACTAGTGAATATCAAGTTAATGCTGCTAGTTAGTACTGCTTATATGATATGTATTAGTTGTTTATAGAAAAGATTTTAGATACTTAGGGAAGTATTGTAAGCCGACTAGGACTCTTTGTGTATAAAAGGAGGTCCTAGGGCATAGAGTTTAAAATGCACCAGAACCAAAACCAAAAAAATCAATCTTAGTCGTATAATTCTTAACTTCAAGGTCTTTATAACCCTAATACTTTAAGAGTATTCGTATTATTATCATTAATAATATTGGATCTTATTTGTTGAATTGTATGTTCATTGAATTACTGTTTCATTAATAATTCTTCTTAATATTAAATATTAGATTCCGCATAATCTTTAATACATTCAAACACAGTTTCTACTATAGTTGTGTTAGATTTATCTAATATAACTAAACCTTAAACAAGCTTAAGGAATTCGATCCATTGAAGTGGGATCAACAATTTTGAGCTGGTCAATGATCTTGAGGGCATCTGTAAGATCTTTTACAAGCAAACTTTTCTCTGACTGCCACAGTTCTTCCTTTTTCTGCATAGTGGCTTTGTTTTCATAATATTCTTTGGCTTGCCTTTAATCATCTGCTGAACTTGTTCTGTCTATTCCTTAAGGAGTTCTTTGAGAAGTCTTACTTCATTACTGCTGAAGTCTTTTTCCTCTTTTGGGTTATGCAGTTGCTTTCCTTTGACATTAACTGTTTTGCCCAGATAGTTTCTTGCACAAAGGGTACATGTTGCCAGTTGGCATTTGGGACAGTTAAGCCTTGACATATCTGTGGTTAGTATTTTACAATAATAGCAGATTGTATAATTTGTGACCGTGTTTTCTTTCCAATCATGCTCACAACTTTTACTTTGGGTTGGTAATTCCTTGTTTGGTTTCCACGATCTTGCAGATTGAACCATGTCTGCTATTTTTATTGGTGGTCCAAGATGCAACATGAAAGCATGATGACTATAATAATCTTCTTCTATGCTTTGTTCATCATCACTTTCATTAATTCCCTCTATTGCCATAAAGACTGCTTCTTCAAAAGGAGTGTCTTGAACCATAATACTAATATTCTGATAAACACCACCTTCTCCTTTCGATATGCTATAGACACTGCTATCATCGAAGTCTGCTGAGACAATATCCCAGTTGTCATCAAGGTCCAGTTCTTAATAAGCAACTGATCTTGCGATATTGCCTTGCTTACTTCTGCAATCTTTTGCGAAGTGTCCTTCCTTTCCACAAATAAAGCATGTACACTTCTTGACTCGTCCTCTATCATCATTATACTTCCTCTTGAATGGATTTACATGAGAATTATGCGGCTTTCCTTTATATGTTCTTGACTTTCTAATTCCATATTTCTTCCTTTTATTCTTGTAATAACCAGGAATTGGTATGGTAGAACAAAGAGACAAGTCTCTTAATTCTTTAGCAAGCGTCGCATCTTTGCACATTTATGAGACGAAAGTATAGGTGAATTTGATTGCAGGCAAGACTCTTGCACTGAGACCAGGGTGCTTAGCTTTAAACGATTCTTCTATCTTCTTGGATAAAGAGGGTGGTAGCTTAGCAAATAGTTTTTTCGTTGTTGATGGAAAATATAATTTTCCTGATTTTATTGCCAGTTGTTAGAAATCCTCTAAGAATGACCACAAATTCTTGGGTTCTTCACAGGTTATTCTGTCTAGATCCCTGTAAGCTCTATCTTGTTCATCAGTCGAGCCTCTATATGGGTCTTCCATTATAATTAGTTGCCTTACTTGTGAGGTTATGTTTTGTGGGTCATCTGCGATTGTTTCAAGAGCAGAGTATGCCCCTGGGTATGCAGTTCACCATTGCTGCCACATTAATTTTTTGCTTTCTCTAAGAAGATTATCTACAAAGGCTAATTTGGCCTTATTATCGGACCATGTTTGACTATTGAGTCTATTGATTGTTATAGACTCCCATCTTGATATTACATCTGAATATAATCCTGGATCTGCTGGTAGGACAAGCATTACTCCTGATTCCATCCATGCCGGTGGTAGGGTCCCTTGTGAATTATAATTCTTGTCGTATCCTCCGTTAAAAGTATTGCCTCTTCTTTGAGGATAACCAAACTGATAGTCTGGTTTATAAGTTGGTTGCGGGTTCTGTCTTGCCTGTGGATAGACTGCTGGCCTTATTATTGCTTTAGGTGGAGGTTGATAGCTTGTGCTGGATTCTACATCTGTAGCTGTTGGGAACGCATTCTCTTCATGTTTATTGATGATTAATGTGACAACCCGAGAATTTTTGTTTAATAAAATAGCCGTTTCTGTTTAGAAATTTGAATTTTTAAATGTTTCGTTTAGCTTTACCGTTTAACCGGGAAGTTGTTTCGTTATTATCTGAAAATCATCACAGGGAGCGAACCGGGACACCAAATGTTGTAGTATATTGGCAATATCCACGTTTTTATGTTTTAAAGCAATATTTAAAATTTTGTAATTTATCGTGTTACCGTTACTCGTTTTGTTATTTACGTGCTACGCGTTTTTAATCTATACTTTGTTGTGCATGCATGTTTGGAAATTAATTCATCAACTAGTACTAGTGATCCTAAAATGTGGGAAATTATTTTTTTGGTCCCCCCATGGCTTGTCATAACCGAATATCACCAACACCATCACCATGGGATACCATTTTTCATATTTTGAAATCCTAGACAAGTTAGCATGAAATATGGTAAGGACATGTACACACAAGGATTCCATTAGAGATCAAATTGGTCCCCTTTGTGTTGTCCCCCCTTGTCCGATCGGTTATAAGCACACACATATGTATGTGTTGTGAATTTGGGAACTAGCCTATATATATTACCTCATTCATATTCATTCCATACACACACATAAACTTGACTTTTCTTTCTTTTCTTCTCTCCTTGTCCGAACCATCAAACATACGCACACAACTCCATTCATTTTTAATTCTTGAGCAACCATTTGAAGCTATATTGTTCGAGTTGATTGTTATTGCATCCGGGTATTTTATAAAACAACATTTGGGTTATTCTTAGTTTCTAGCCACCTTTCGTCGTGTTTCTTTGTAAGTCATCTTTACTTTTTCATAAATAAGTTATACTTTTGCATTCGTATGATCATTCCGAACAAGGTGTACAAAGCGGATCGTTGTGAAAATCATTATCTATTTTTCTATAAAACTACAAGTCTCTAAGTTTAATCTTTTTGTTTATAAATGGAAGAACATAAAAAGTAGTTGTACTTTTGCGTTTAAAAGTTCGTTGTGACTATTTTGATATATATTGTTATCACTACAGTTATATCGTTTATTTAAGATTGATCATATATTAAGTTTAAATATTGTTGGCGAAGAGATTAAGTTAGATGTTGAATTTGTTGGAAGCGTAAATTGAATGTCGAAGAGGTTTAGGTTTAAAACGGAATTGTTGCGATATTTGAGGTGTTGTCGAAAATAGATCGGACATTCTTTCAAGTCAATAAAAGATGTACTTTTGTAAAACGGATGTTTTCACGTATCTAGGTTGATAAAAATAGAAAGTCGATATTTTTAGAAAGGTCATGCTAAATTTTCATAAACTTTATAAAAGCGTTGAAAATAAACTTTTATTATCAAACTTATGATTAAATGTAGAAAAACGTTAAGTGTCGAGTTTAGGTCAACATTGTTTGGAATATTGTAATAGTTAGTTACTACTAGTAGGTATGTAGTTCCTATTGGTAGAGTATAAGTTCCTACTGGTAGGTATGTAGTTCCTACTGGTAAGGATAACTTCATAGTTAGTGCTGGCAGACCAAATATGGTTCTTGCTGGTAGAACAATAGTAAGTCATGGTAGTATTATATTTGGTCCGGGTTAGTAGTATAGTTAGTTAGTGATAAGGATATGCTTGAGCTATCTTAGGAAATGATAGTGCATATCTCTTTGACGCATTTTGTGTAACAGGCGGTTAGGGTTTCAGTAGTATATAAGAAACCCAACCCACATCCGAAAAACACAATTCTCCTTGTTAATGAATAGAAATCCATAAAAGGATCTTTTAGTTTAATAGTCTTGTTCTTCTTATAGGCTTTGTCTAATTTCCGCATAGACATTAGCTTTGTTTAGCAAGAGTCTCTCTTATGATTAGCTTGTGATTACATAGGTTAATCACCATCCTTAACAGGCAATAAAGATCTATCTAGAGTGGGATCCAACAGTTGGTATCAGAGCGGGTTGCTCTTGATATCTAGGATCTACAAGGTTTTCATGTTATTTTTATGAAGAAAAAGGTGACGGTGCAACTAGGGTTTTATGCAAACCCTAATTCTGAATCTGTTCTCAAAACATGTTCCTGAAGGGTTTTGGATGTGATCGTGTACAACAACAGATTTGGTTGACAAGGTATGATGTTACAAGGCTTTTACTTCGTGTTTAATTTTCTATTTTCAATAATGAAGAAAAATCAAAGACATTAGGGTTTGAGCAAACCCTAATTCAGAAAAAGCAGAAAGTGAGGAGCAAAAAGTCAACAATAAAGGTTGATTCATACGATTATTGTTTGATGAAGATGGCATAATCAAGAAACCCTAATTTTTAGCAGTTATGGAAGTTTTGGTGTAGTTCGTGATGTTATGCAGTAAAGGTGTACATGACAGATCACGTTTGGGATTGGCTTGGTATACAAAAAGCTAATGGAACTGCTTGGGCCAATAAAGAAGATTACTTAATATTGTTTGGCACATGTGAAGTTACATTAATACTGTGAGGTACAAGAAAGTTTATGACATTATTGATTCGAGTACATGCGGTCATTGTATATTTGTTAAACAATTTTAAAAGTATTAAGTTAATACTGTTTGTGCACATAGAGGTTAATACTGTTATTTGATTTGATGTTTGTGCTGCCTGGATGTTTCTACTGTTCGTGCTCATGCCAAGTTAGATTTAATACTGCTTATTCGTGTTAGTACTGCTCCTTGTGAGTTAGTACTGGTGGCTATTCATGGTTAATACTGTCTTTGAAAAGATAGCACTGCTCGATTAACAACAGTGTAGTGACAGATAAAGTGTCACTATATGCCATGGGAAGAAGGAGCAATTGGATTAGTGACAGTTTTTGCGATAGATTTGTGACGGTATGGTGACAGCTTTGTAACAGTTTTGAGACAGAAAAAGCGTCGCTAAGTGCTTTGGTTTGTTAATACCGCTTTTTGAAGCAGTTTGTACCGTTAGTGCTATCCGACATAGCTAGTTTGTACCGCTAGCTTTATCAGATATCGGATAACTCACGGTTTTGGATCTCGGATAGATGATGATATTATGGCTTGTTTTTGGGGATTATTATGAAGAAAATTGGTTATTGCTTATTTGATGTTGTAGTTGATTTTCACAGGGTTGTGTTCTTATCATATCTCAAATGGCTTACAACATTTTGAGGTAACTTGTTTGTGCTTAATTGTTGTGACGAAGACTTGATGAATCTAGCAAAGGTGTGGGATTTCTCTTATGGTGCTCAATGCTCACATTTGCTATCACTTTAAGGAGTTACGTTGTTGTGCTCAGTGTCTCATTTTATAGGATAAATGAGGATTTTGTCAAGAGATTGCGATCTACTTATATTTTGGTCTTGGTATAAGTTTGACGTCACGTGGATAGTGCAAGACATAAGACACAAGTTTGGGAAATTCTACTTCTTCAACATATGGGTTATACTTATTTTTCTTCATCAATAACTACCACTTGGAGTCTACTGAGTTCGAGATTCAAGAGATGGTTAGCATACTTTCAGGGGAAGCTTATTGTTAACATGTTTAACCATCTACATATACCACTGAAGGCAAAATGTTTACAAGTTGCTCATCTACAGAAGACCCCTATTTGATGATGACAAAAAGGGGAAGAAGATTTAATGATTTGCGGCTTGATGATTCTTGGTGGTATAGCATGGATTAGGGGGAAGTTTCATTCATATATCAACTTCAGGGGAAGTTTGTGCTTATTGGGTTTTGTCATTATCAACTAGGGGAAGATATAGAAGATTTAATGATTTGCAGCTTGATGATTCTCCCTGAACAACAATGTGTTCATCTGCAGTCGTTGGGGGAAGAATAATAACCCTTCCATCACGATCTCTTCTAGTCCTTTTCAAGCTGTTGCCATTTTGAATCACCTTTCAGATATTCATATCATTGTTTGTGATTTAGTATTCCATCTTCATAGCCCAGACCTCATACTCATCCTTCTTCAAATAAGGAAACTTTGCATTGTTGTTTGAGATAGTGGTAATGATTTGAGGTTGAATGTTTCATTGTTGTTGAGCAATGGTGGCTTCACTATGAACACTAGCATCATCATTTTCATTGTCAGATCCTGCCATTTTAAAGGTGTAAAGAGGTGTTTGGTTGTGGGGTTTATTAGGATCTTAGATCTAGGAATATTCTTCTTATGAGAGACTCTCAACAAGCTTTGATACCACTTGTTGGATCCCACTCTAGATAGATCTTTACTGCCTATTAAGGATGGTGATTAACCTATGTAATCACAAGCTAATCACAAGAAAGACTCTTGCTAAACAAAGCTAATGTCTATGCAGAAATTAGACAAAGTCTATAAGAAGAACAAGACTATTAAACTAAAAGATCCTTCTATGGATTTCTATTAATTAACAAGGAGAATTCTCTTGCCAAACAATGATATGAATATCTGGAAGGTGATTCAAAATGGCAACAGCTTGAAAAGGACTGGAAGAGATCATGATGGAAGGGTCATTATTCTTCCCCCAACGACTACAGATGAACACATTGCTGTTTAGAGGGAATCAAAGGCAAGAACTACCTTGCTTCAGTCTATTCCCGATGATCATATGGCTGATTTCCATTATATGGATGATGCAAGGGATATATGGAAAGCAGTCAAAGCTAGGTTTGGTGGAAATGCCGAATCCAAGAAGATGAGAAAGTCTATGCTGAAGCAATAATTTTTAGAGTTCAGAATTAGTGAAGCAGAGGGATTGCACAAAGGGTATGACAGGATGCAGAAGATTCTAAGTCAGCTTAACCAACTCAAGGCCAAACCAGAGGATAAAGATATTAATCTCAAGTTTCTAAGAGCTTTGCCTTCATCATGGTCTCAGGTAGCTTTAACATTGAAAACCAAAGGTGGACTTAAACTTCTTTTTTTGATGATTTGTACTACAAGTTAAAGACTCTTGAGGTAGATATCAAAGAATACTCTACTTTTTCCTCAAGCCAATCTGCAAGTCCAAGTCATTATGCATTTGTTAGTACTACCAGTGCTAGCAAAAAGATGTCATATGCAGATAGTCCAAGCTATGCTCCATCAAACTCTAAGACTGGGTCTCACAGATCTGGTAATATAATTGAAGATGTTCTTCAATCTTTTGTTGCTGATACCGAGCCAGAACAACAACTGGCTTATGAAGATTTTGAACAGATAGAAAAATTAGATCTGGAAGAGATGGACTTGAAATGGTAAATGGCTATGCTTTTTGTTAGAGTACACAAGTTTAAGCATAAAGCTGGAAGGAAGATTGATTTAATAAGAAGGAATCTACTAGGTTCAACAAGAAGAAGGTCAGATATTACAAGTGTCTTCAAAGAGGCCACTTTGCCAGAGAATGCAGGGCAAAGGGAGGAAATGACAAGCAGAGATAATCCTCATTCAAGATTCAGGAGATCGGAAAGAAGGAAGAAGATTCCAAAGCCTTGATCACTGTTGATAAATGGTGATTGGACAGAGCATGATGATCAGAGTGATGCGGAGTTATTGCTATAAAGAGTTTGGTATGATTGTGGTTGTGATACTGGGGATGCAATTGAAGAAGGTGCATACCAAGATATACACTTGATCACTGGAGCTGATACAAAGGAGCCAATACTGCAGGTGATGCTGGGAATTTGCTATCATAGGTGTCACTTTTTGAGGTAACTATAACTGCCCTTTTGTAGGGACAATATAAGTATAATGAACTTCAAAAGCAGCATAATGAACTTAATGAACAAAATAGTGATATTTTATACAAGTTACAAGCTTATAATAACTCACTTAAAACTTTGGAAAAACATAAAGAGAGTATCTTAGAATTCGTTGACACTTGAAGACAAGCTTAGGGTGTTGTCTATTGAACTGATAAAATACAACTTAATCTTACCTTAAAACATTCCTAGAAAGAATAAATGCTATTGCAGAGACGGCAAAGAAGAATTACAGACAAAATTGATAATCGCTTAGTCTAAATTGAAAATGTGGAGACCTCTTCCAAAACCTTGTTCAGACTAATTGATATGTTCCATGTCTGTTAGAACAAAAGGAGTTTGGATTTAATGACTATATAGGGAAATAAGTTAGGAAGGGATGAATCGGCATATAGTGTATTTACCACTCAACTCTGAAGAAGTGGAGGTTGACTCCTTTATAATAGGTTTGCCAAAGCTGATAGTATGAAAGCTGTGCCTCCACCTCTTTCTCGAGACTACACTCCTTTATCAGATCACATTGACTTAGATGAATCACAAATGTCTTATGGTACAAAGTCCTCAACCTCTGGTGACTCTAATTCTGTATCTAATGACTTTGTCTCTAGTGCTAACAGTGAAAGTCTTAGAGGTCAACACAAATGACTTTGCTTAGTGCTTCTAGTGTCAAAATCTTCAGAGCCCAAGTCAATTGATTCTAACTCTATGCATCAATTCCAGTGTATCCACATCTGAGAGTAAAGCTGAGATTGAGTCAAATGTTGGGACACCTATCCAAGAACCCATTATTGTTCAGGATTTACCTAGTTTCTCTTGTAATAGTTCTGATAAGGAATGAAACACCTTCTAAGATTCTTGTATAAGAATGGTCTATTTTAATAAAAAGGCAGGTCATTTTAGGAAAAATACTTCATATGTTTCTAAGTTATGTTTTGTATATGGTAGTATTACTCATCTTATTAAGGATTGTGATTTTTATGAGAAACAAATAGATAATAAGACTGTTGGTAATGGGGTGGGACCTGTACATACGTAGGAATATGTTAATCATCAAAATTAGTTTGTCCCACAAGCTGACTTCTTAGGATGGCAAAGATAAAACATTCCTCCATGTTAGACCACAACCAGTTCTCAAAAAATTGGCTAACCAAAGGTGCCTGCACAGTTCATACTGGTAGGCAAAATAGGCCTTTTCTAGTTCCTACTGATAGAGGATATTCTCCATCAGTAACTTCTGGTTGGTGAAAAAGTACTGCTAGACCTACAACCCATTTTAATAGGCCTACAAGTTCTTATTTTTAGACTTATACACCATATGTACCTCAAATGTATTATAATCAGATGGAATATGGTAGGGTGAGATGGACAACTACTATTAAGCCCTCAACAAGTTGTTCTTGGAAAACACATAGAAAAGGTTTATACTGGGTACCCAAGAACAATAGTGGATCTCATACATCTTCATGGACAAGCTTTTCAGATCCACAAGGCAAGACCCAAGTCAGGAATGGCTTAGGTCCCCCTTAGAAACTAATTGTTCTTTTGTAAAACTTTGTACAGGTCAATCTCCATACAAATGCTGGAGATGAAGGGAGAGTAGATAGTGGTTGTTCTCGCAGTATGACTGGCAAGTTCTTTTCTAACCTACTGAAAGTTGGAAAATTTCTACCGTTTCACTGAAAACCTCCGTGGTGAAGGGCGAATAACTGGAAAAGGGACAATCAAGACTCCTAAGTTGGATTTTGAAAATGTATACTATGTGAAGGAACTTCAACAATTTAACTTGTTCTCAGTCTCTCAGATTTGTGACAAGAAGAATAGAGTTCTCTTCACAGACACTGATTGTCTTGTCCTTTCCAACGATTTCAAACTCCCAGATGAAAGCATGGTGTTACTCAGAGTTCCAAGGAAGCACAATCTGTATACTTTTAACTTGAATAATCTTGCTCCCAAAGAAAATCTGGCTTGTTTGATGGCCAAAGCTTCTTCTGATGAAGCTGTAAAGTGGCATAGAAGGATGGGTCATGTGAACTATAAAAATATGAATAAGTTGGTAAAAGATAACCTTGTCAGAGGTCTTCCCCCAAAGCTTTTCAAAAATGACCATACTTGTGTTGCATGTTGCAAAGGCAAGCAACACAAAGCCACCTATAAGGCCATTACAGCTGTAAGCTCCATTTCTGAGCCTTTGAAATTGCTTCATATGGACCTCTTTGGTCCTACATCCATTCGAAGCATAGATCACAAATATTACTGCCTTGTGATCACTGATGACTATAGCAGGTTTTGTTGGGTTTTCTTTCTAGAGACTAAGGATGAGACATATCCAATCCTTAAGGACTTTATTTCCCTTGTAGAAAACCAGCTGAATAAAAAGGTAAAAGCTATTAGATGTGATAATGGTACAGAGTTTAAGAATGCAAATTTAATTGAACTTTGTGGGGAAAAAGGGATAAAGAGGGATTACAGTAATGCTAGAACCCCTCAGCAAAATGGAGTTGCTGAGAGGAAAAATAGAACCCTCATAGAGGCAGCTAGAACTATGTTGGCTGACTCTAAGTTACCTACTTGGACTGAAGCAGTATAGTACTTTGTTATGTCTTAATGAGTCTTGATAACAAACCCTCACAATAAGACACCTTATGCTTTATTGTAGAATCCAAGATCTGGACTCAACTAGGGTATAATAACAATGATCAAAACACAGCGGAATAATAATTAAGAACAAGATCCAAGTTACTAATAAGGTTTTCTTTATTGAACATAATAAAGAAACTACTATTACTACTACACTACACACGCTTTATGCGTTTTTTAGACTCTCATTGGAGAAGTCTGCTATGAATGGATGGATTGTAACCTAGACGCCTATCCTCTTTATATAGTAGAGGATGGTTACAAACCCTAGCTTACTAACAAAGCTAACTATTACATAATTGGTCCTTCATTGTTTCTTCTTTATTCATTTCGTCTAATAGGTTTTGTAATCTTCAAATCTGTAATTCCCAATAGAACCACATGTAGAAGATAAAGTATGGAAGAATCAACAAGACTACAAAGTGTTGAGTTAGAAGCTGTATGACTCCTGTGGAGTACATTTCTTGAGGATGCAACATATGCAGATTTATATGTTGGTAGAGAAGAAGTATCCTCTTACACCATCTACACTTACAATGATGTTAGAAAAGAAGCTTATGATTGATTATGAAAGTGAAATGGCTTATCAGCTTCTTAAATTCATCATAAAACAGCTTAAGAAGTAAAGAAGTGTTTGGAAGCATCCTCCTGGTGTTGATGAAGCCTTAAATGAAGAAACTTGATGATTTTGAAGAAGAATATCAAGTTTAGGGGAGGATTGTTGGGATTAAAAGTCTTCTTGATGTTGTTTGAATTACTGCTGCTCATGTTTGTGTTAATGCTGCTCAGCTGAAGTTAGTGCTGCTCATGAACTTCAAAGAAAATATGCTAAGTGTTTACTACTGGTAGTACACAGTTACTACTGCTAGTAAATATTAGTACTGCTAGTGAAAATATTCTAAGTAGTTACTACTGCTAGTGATAAGTTACTACTGCTAGTACAAAGTTACTACTGCTCAAGGTTAAGACTGCTCAGAGATAAGTTAATGCTGCTAAGGTTAATAAGTTAGTACTGTTTGGTGTTAGTACTGCTTATATGATATGTATTAAGTTATTTGTTTATAGAAAAGATTATGGATACTTAGGAAAGTATTGTAAGCCGACTAGGGCTCCTTGGTGTATAAAAGGAGGTCCTAGGGCATAGAGTTTGATATAGTTTTTCATATATCTTTTTATATTCTTAGCTTCAAGGTCTTTGTAACCCTAATACTTTGAGAGTATTCGTATTATTATTAATATTGGAGCTTATATGTTGAATTGTATGTTCATTGAATTACTGTTTCATTGATAATTCTTCTTAATATTAAAGATTAGATTCCGCATAATCTTTAATACATTCAAACATAGTTTCTACTATAGTTGTGTTAGATTTATCTAATATAACTAAACCTTAAACAAGCTTAAGGAATTCGATCTATTAAAGTGGGATCAACATATTTTAATAAATTCACTAAAAGACGAAAAATATAATTTTTCTCAAAACTTCTCTAATATGTTTATTATGAGTAAATGTTTCATTTTCAACCATATTACGATTATTTTTACGGTGACTAAGGTTACCGAATGGACTTATCGAGATATATTTATAATTATTTATTATAAATATTTACTTATATTACTTATCTATTTTCTTTAAATAGTATAAGTATGTATTATTGAGCGATGGGATTGATATGATTGTTGGGATATGTCGTCAACCATCACACCACTAAATTGATATGGGTAATTGTACAACGTGTCTAAACTCTATGCATCAAATGGGAAGACTGTTTTGGAAAATGAATGATTAAAATGGGACATTAATTAGACTAGATCGTATGCGGACCTCATTGCATTTGCTTGTGTGATTGAGATTTGGTTGCTAAATACTTTCTTGAGGTAAGTTCTCGTAGCCCCATTTTTCTATTGACTATTTTTCCGTTGGAGGAAAATGATACTCAAATGTGTTTTGAAGTGTTTTGAATTGAATTGTGCGAAATGTGGTTTTATTTTTGGGACAAGATATGTGCTTATGACTGCTATGTGAATATTATGTGTTGCATGATTATTTGGATCGGAGGGGTACGCCTACCCCAGTATTTGTATGGTTATTAGATCGGCTGGGTACGCCTACCCTAGTATGGATCGGAGGGGTACGCCTACCCCTGTATGTGTGAGGTCTTGCCCTAATCTAGTGCTCCAACTGGTAGGTCCTTTAGGTGCGTAAGTGACATTTTTGCTACCGGACTAGCGATGATGCTATGATGGTTCGACT